>LTAE01002922.1:4225-26159 GCA_001647135.1 Pontederia paniculata | reverse complement strand
AACCCGACCCGTGAACACCCCTAGCTTTGATTGTGGTTAGATATATGTTATTGGATAATCTTCACTTTTTTTGCTGCAATGCCTCTTGAAGGAGCCAAGATTTAGTCTTATTTTTATGAATTTTTAGGTGGTGGTGCAAATGAACAAATTTGGAGTGAACCCGACCCGTGAACACCCCTAGCTTTGATTGTGGTTAGATATATGTTATTGGATAATCTTCACTTTTTTTGCTGCAATGCCTCTTGAAGGAGCCAAGATTTAGTCTTAGTTTTATGAATTTTTAGGTGGTGGTGCAAATGAACAAATTTGGAGTCTCATGGAACTATTATTTTTCATTTATGTATCTGTGTATGTGTATGAGTATATACTGATGGACATAATGGGAATTCGAGGATGAAACAATTCATTTTCTAACTTTCTGCAGTCCCATGTATTGTAGCATCAAGGACATTAATGCTTGTTAATTAAGAAGTGTATATATCTGCAAATGTTACCACATAAGTGCAAGTTGCATTCTACAAAAATAGTGCCAGAAAATTGTCTCCTGTTACAATTTTGATTAGGGCCATACACTTAAACCCTTGAGGTGCCAAGCTTTTGCTCGAAAATGCGTCGCAACAGGAATACTTGGAGAACGTTGGCGCCGACGAGAGCTGCGGATTCAAAGATTGCTTTGTGAATTGTCCTCCTGCTCATCTCTTCATTCACTGGGAAATAATTTCACATCACATTAATTAGAGAGTTAGCATTTGAATGATACCAAAAGCAAAAATAGGTGACATTTGAATCAAACAATAATTATCATGCAGTAAATAGTATCAGTAAGATGTGTTCAGAATTTGCAACCCAGAACTATTGATTCATATTTCTGATACCATAAGTCTGTATCAGTAGTTCTTCCTTAACATCTTCATAACATGCAATGATCTAATAATTCATGCATTTAAGGCAAGAAAAAGTCTGATTATGTAGCCTAATGAAAATCCAAAACTTTCACTTTCTGAATCGGTACCTAGTGCTTGACGATCAGTCTGAGCAGCCTACCAGTGTTGCTCGAATTGTATATCATCAAGAGCTTCTTCCAATTTTGCTATTTGATCAAGCAAAGGAGTAAAATGCTCTGCAGATAGTTGCAGAAAACATCAAAAAGTTGATGCATAGTGCAATCTGAAACTTAAAAAACATAAAAGTTTTGAGGATAACCATCTTCTACGAGAGGGTTCAAATGCATGAAATGGCTAACATGCACATCAAAATCGATCGTCTCGCGGTACGGAGATCTGTTGACGAAACAAAATTGATGCAGTCCACTCTTCTTAACCACGAAATCGAACTTGTCGACGGTTTTATCACGGGAATCATGTACTTGATCTCCATTTGGATCCTTCACCTGTTGAAAACATATATAGATCCTGTTCAATTGTCAGAATTCTATCATATAGGAACTAATGATAACAGAAATTGAAGAAGGAAAAAAAGGTATAGAAATTAACTACTGATAACATTCTCATGTTATTAGACAAGATTTATATACTTACCACAAGATCAACACCAACATCATAATGCCATGATGGATCGGCTTTAATCACGACGAACGACGCATGAACCTTGTCGCCCTCGTATGGAGCTGTCTGTGAGAAGCACTCTTCCTTGTCTAGCACAAATCTGATTCCCTCAACTGAAGGCAAATATATGAGCAAGCACACAAATACTGAACAAAGTACAACTGCCATTAACAGTCTCTCTTCCATTTGCACGTACATGCACAAAAGAAGCATCAAAATGCTATCAAATTAGCCCCCTAACAATGCAAAGCAAAATTATAGGATTCCCAATACAAGATCCGCAAAAATTGGAACCATAAGCATACCATAACGAAAATAGTTCAAGAAAAAAAGAAAAGACTTCTTTTTTAGTCACTTCGATTATTATTACCAAAAGAGGTCCAATAGTTCATTTGAATGATGAAAATACAATAAATTATATGAAAATACAATATGTTATATGAAAAAAACTAATATTAAAATATTATGTAATTTTATGGTAATAAATATTATATGTTTTCAACATATCTCTTAATATTTTAATATTAGTTTTTTCATATAAAGTATTATATTTTCATATAACGTATTTTATAATGTTAAGTAGGTGGACAAAACTTTAAAATAGCATGACTAATTTTATGAAAAACTTACATATTATAAGATATTATATTTTAACATATATTATTGTAAAATATATTATTTTATATAAAAATACAATACTTTATAAGAAAATACGATACACTATATGAAAATACAATACTTGATACGAAAGAACTAATATTAAAATATTAAGAGATATGTTGAACACGTCTAATATTTATTATCGTAAAACTGCATAACATTTTAATATTATATTTTTCATATAAAGTATTTTATTTTCATATTAAGTATTGTATTTTTATATAAAGTATTATATTTTTTATATAAATAATATATTTACAACATTTAAAGTATTGTATTTTTATATAAAGTATTGTATTTTCAACTAAATAATATATTTTACAATAATTACCTATTTTTATGTGATGGATTTTGTTGTTAGTAGAATGGAAGCTATGAAACCTCTTGTGTTATAACAAACCAAATGCCAAAGATTTTGTAAGATCTGTCATCAGCAGTTTGTGGAGCCTATATCATAACATAGTAATAGTTGTAAGGTGCGGGGTTGTGTATGCACTGATACAGTCAATAAACACTCAATCTCGTGTGCAACAATAGTTACAATTCAAAAAATTTCAGAAATAAATGAACTTTTGTTTTCGGTTAGAATAATGTTTTATCCGCCTTTGTTTGATGGATTTTGTTGCAAAAACTATAGGTTAGAATTTGATTCTTCAAAAATGAATGAACTTTATATAAAATATTGTATTTTTATATAAAGTATTGTATTTTTATATAAATTACTATATTTTTATATAAATTATTGTATTTTCATATAAATAATATATTTTATAATATTTACCATTTTTTTTGCTGTAAGAATCGCATGTTAGAATTCGATTATTCAGAAATGAACCATTTTTTCGGTCAAAATGAGGCTTTATTCGTCCTTTGTTAATTTTTGTTGCAAGAAACTATATGTTAAAACTCGATTCTTCAAAAATGAACGAATTTTTTTTTTCGGTTAGAATGAGACTTTATCCACCTTCTTTTGATAATTTTGTTGCAAGAAACTACATATTAGAATTCGATATTTCAGAAATGAACAAACCTTTTTTTTCGGTTATAATGAGATAATCCACCTTCCTTTGATGGATTTTATTGAGGAAACTACATATTAGAATTTGATTTTTCATAAATGAATTATTTTTTTCATGGTCAGAATGAGTCTTTTGTATGAAAATACAATACTTTATATGAAATGTAATTTTATAGTAATAAATATTATATGTTTTCAACATATCTATTAATATATTTAATATTAGTTTTTCCATTTAAAATATTGAATTTTCATATAATGTATTATATAATATAAGGTAAGGGGATCGAACTTTAACATATCATGACTAATTTTATGAAAAACTTACATATTATAAGGTATTATATTTTAACATATATTATTGTAAAATATACTTTTTTCATATAGAAATACAATATTTTATATGAAAATACAATAATTTATACGAAAAAACTAATATTAAAATATTAAGAGATATGTTGAACACATCTAATATTTATTACCATAAAACGGCATAACGTTTTAATATTAGATTTTTCGTATAAAGTATTATATTTGCATATAAAGTATTGTATTTTTATATAAAGCATTATATTTTCATATAAATAATATATTTTACAATATTTAAAGTATTATATTTTAATATAAAGTATTGTATTTCCAAATAAATAATATATTTTACACTATTTACTCACCTTCTTTTGATGGATTTTGTTGTAAGAAATGACATGTTAGAATGGGAGCTATGAAGCCTCTTGTATTCTCATAAACCAACCAAGTGCCAAAGTTTTTTTTTGAATCTGCCATCTACAGTTTGTGCAACCTAGATCATAACATAGTAATAATTGTAAGGTGCAGAGTTGTGTATACACTGATATAGTCAATAAACACTCAACATTTTAATATTAGATTTTTCATATAAAGTATTGTATTTGCATATAAAGTATTGTATTTTTATATAAAGCATTATATTTTCATATAAATAATATATTTTACAATATTTAAAGTATTGTATTTCAATATAAAGTATTGTATTTCCAAATAAATAATATATTTTACACTATTTACCCATCTTCTTTTAATGGATTTTGTTGTAAGAAACCACATATTAGAATGGGAGCTATGAAGCCTCTTGTATTCTCACAAACCAAGTGCCAAAGTTTTTTTGTAATCTGCCATCTACAGTTTGTGCAACATGGATCATAACATAGCAATAATTGTAATGTGCGGAGTATAGTCAATAAACACTCAATCTCGTGTGCAGAAATCATTACATTTCAAAAAATTTCAGAGATATGCTTTAAGAAGTCAGTTGATATTGTCAATTGTGTGTTCTGCGTGATTAAAAATCAAAATGCAAACCATTTCAGTAAAAATATTGTGATTTCTCTCTTACATTCAGCAATGATGAAGTATGCTTTAAAGATTTGGATAATGTGGAAAAAGAAAAAGATGGGTGTAACAACCACCACTTGATCTGTAGATTGTATTCTTTATATAAAAATAAAATACTTTATATAAAAATACAATACTTTATATGAAAATACAAATACTTTATATAAAAATATAGTTTTATGGTAATAATATTATATGTTTTCAACATATATTTTAATATTTTATATGAATTATTGTATTTTTATATAAAGTATTGTATTTTCATATAAAAATATATTTTACAATATTTAAAGTATTGTATTTTTATATAAAGCATTGTATTTTCAAATAAATAATATATTTTACAATATTTACCCACCTTCCTTTGATTGATTTTGTTGTAAGAAACTGCATGTTAGAATTCGATTATTTAGAAATGAACTAATTTTTTTTCGATCAAAATGAGGTTTTATCCGCCTTTCTTTGATGAATTTTGTTGCAAGAATCAGCTATATGTCTGACCCTTCTATATCAAAAAGAAAGGATGCATTGGAACAATTCTACAAACTAATGCGCATGATATTGACTTCATAGTTGTCCTAACTGATTTTGCTAATGTTTTTCAGCATTGGTTTATGTTATAGAAGACATGAAAGATGATTCTAATGTACAAAGAAATGTGGTGGGGGCTACTCGAAAACTGTCACCGTATAAATCTCACAAATTTATCGGAGAAGATCTTCTGGCCATTCGATTTCTTATCAATGCACTCAAAGGTGCATCAAACATGAACACTTGGGCTAATGCGGCTGCTGGATTGGGCTCTATATCAGAAATTAGTATCAGCACAAAAAGAGCTATTAGTGTTAAAATGGGAGCTATGACGCCTCTTGTATTCTGACAAACCAAGTGCCAAAGATTTTGCGGGATCTGCCATCAGCAGTTTGTGCAGTAATAAACACTCAATCTCGTGTGCATGAATCATTACAATTCATAAAATTTTTAAAATCTGCAGTGAGAAGGTTTACAAATCAATTGGTATTGTCACTTGCGTGCTCTGTGTGATTAAAAGTCAAAATGCAAATCGTTTTTAGTAAAAATATTGTGATTTCCCTCTTACATTGTATCTTCGATGATGAAGAAAAACTGACTGAACTTACAGGGGATGATGTGGAGGAATGCCTCTCCAAAGTGCTTGCAGGGGCAACTCTCATAGCGCCAAAAATGCTTTAAAGATTTGGATAATGTGGAAAAAGAAGAAGACAAGTGTAACAACCACCACCACCACCAACTGATCTGCAGATTTACAGATTATATTCTTCTGAGACATGACCACTGAGTAGTTTAGTTTTGTTATTGACTTATTGTCTAGTGATGATTGAATAAGCTGGTTATGGTACATATCTTGTATTAGTACTCCTCTATCTTTGCTACATACTATGTCAAAAGAATGAATAAGCTGGTTATGGTACATATCTTGTATTAGTACTCCTCTATCTTTGCTACATACTATGTACAAATTCTTTTGACACAGACAATCTCAGAGAGTTTAGTTTGGCGCTTGCTGTTTTTTGCACCATATATTTGGATTTGTAAAAAGTTTTTGCTTGTCCTGTTCATCAATAAATGCTCATTTATAAATTGAAAATGAATGAGGCTTATATTGGGTGTTAATTGCAAGTGCGTTTGTGGGTGGACTTGAAGTAACAAGTGAGCATTTTTGTATGAATGCATTTTTACTGACTTTAAAATGTCTGAAAGTAAAGTAATATCTAATTGCTAATTTCGTCAGACTTTTGAATTGTAGATTTTATATAAATAATGATAACTGCAAGGTCTTAATTCTTCTTCACTACCTACAAACGTATATACTATTAAATAAATCTCCATTTCCTTCCCGGAGTTTGGGATTACTTCATTAATTGAAAAAAAATTAATGAATACTAAGACTTGTAATATTGCTAAAGGAGAACTATAGATGTGATCATCAGTAAACCATAAGTACTGAAATCAAGTAAACAAAGAGATAGATCTATTATAGGATACATATAAAGGATTCTAATACATAAAGTTACTATTTTTTATATGTACGTAAAGTTACCATTTGGAGAAAATTAAGAAGAAATTTCAGCATAGACGGTTAATCATAATCAACTCCGATTTTATACAAAAGAACACGAATTCAATGTGACCAATAAAGATCATAACTTTACATGACACGGATTCAAATTCTGGGCATGAGAAATGTGATTTTGATATTTGTCATGCTCCTCATGCACATGGATGAAGTTGACAGTGGTTTCTCCCCATTAAAGCAGAGTTCATATCTGCATCAAAACAATGAATAACAATTAACTTATGATGTACATTCACAAAGTTGTTCAGTTTTTTAACAGAAGTTATATCTAAGAAATTGTCAATAAAAGTTCAATCTGAGCCCAAAACATGATAAACTGAGTTCCATAAATATCAAACGACGATTTATGTTTTTGAAAAGTAAACATCCACATATACTGAAGAGGAAAACCTAAGATAAAAATGTATTTAAATGACAGGCATACCTTCAAAAATAAAGATATTGATCATGTAACAAGCATAAATTACTTGTCATTGACATTCTTTTCTGGAAGCTGCATATTAAATATCTGTTTGTGCCAGGGAAGGAGGGAGTTTGCGGGTCAGTATCACTTGTGACCAATTTACACCAAGGGGGTTGAGGGGCACAAACAGTGGGGGTTATCAGAAATGTCTAAAAGGTAAATAAAAGCTAATTAAAAGTATGGAAAAACCTTCATTTCCCACACTCCCTACCCTGCTCCGAGGGTGGATATATTAATTAATAACAAGCTGTGAGAAATTATCACTCAACTACTACTTTAGTCTGTCTACTCTATGGAATTGGTCTGTATTTCTTAGTTTCCAATCACCCATGGCATGAGTAAACAGCCAATAAAGCTCAATTTTTAAAAGAGAATCAGAAGAAATACTCAATCTAATTAATCATCCAGTTAGAAGTGAAGCCTACTTGACAGAGGCAAGAGACACGATGACATGGAATGCTTTTTTTGCAGAAAAAATATAGTTCCATTAAATAGGATGATAAGACATCCATGTTAAAACAACCTTCTCAATGATCAACCTTCTCAAGTTATATCTAAGAAATTGTCAAAAAAAGTTCAATATGAGGCCAAAACATGATAAACTGAGTTCCATAAATATCAAACGACGATTTATGTTTTTGAAAAGTAAACATCCACATATACTGAAGAGGAAAACCTAAGATAAAAATGTATTCAAATGACAGGCATACCTTCAAAAATAAAGATATTGATCATGTAACAAGCATAAATTACTTGTCATTGACATGCTTTTCTAGAAGTTGCACATATTAAATATCTGTTTGTGCCAGGGAATGAGGGAGTTTGCGGGAGGGGGAGCGGGTCAGTATCACTTGTGACCAATTTACACCAAGGGGGTTNCTCATTTTTTAAAAGAGAATCAGAAGAAATACTCAATCTAATTAATCATCCAGTTAGAAGTGAAGCCTACTTGTGACCAAGCATAAATTATTCAAATGACAGGCATACCTTCAAAAATAAAGATATTGATCATGTAACAAGCATAAATTACTTGTCATTGACATGCTTTTCTAGAAGTTGCACATATTAAATATCTGTTTGTGCCAGGGAATGAGGGAGTTTGCGGGAGGGGGAGCGGGTCAGTATCACTTGTGACCAATTTACACCAAGGGGGTTGAAAGGCACAAACAGGGGGGTTATCAGAAATGCCTAAAAAGTAAATAAAAGCTAATTAAAAGTATGGAAAAACCTTCATTTCCCACACTCCCTACCCTGCTCCGAGGGTGGATATATTAATTAATAATAAGCTGTGAGAAATTATCACTCAACTACTACTTTAGCCTGTCTACCGTAACAAAGGTAGATCCTACTATGAAATTGGTCTGTATTTCTTAGTTGTCAATCACCCATGGCATGAGTAAACCGCCAATAACGCTCATTTTTTAAAAGAGAATCAGAAGAAATACTCAATCTAATTAATCATCCAGTTAGAAGTGAAGCCTACTTGACACAGGCAAGAGACACGATGACATGGAATGTTCTGCAGAAAAATATAGTTCCATTAAATAGGAGGATAAGACATCCATGTTAAAACAACCTTCTCAATGATCAATTTACCTATTAAAACGTGTATCTAGATACAGAACTTCTCCCTTCTTCAATTGTGCTGATGTATAAAGACACTCCTTCAGGCCCTTATCAGCAACTAGGCTAAGTGTGTATTTCAACCTGCAAGAATCAGAAAAGGGAGTACAAATAAGTATTGTGTTTCAATAGATTAAGATTGTTAAATAACAACTTTACATAATCCAGCAAAAAGCAAGAAAAAGAGGGCCTCAACAATAGTACTTAAGCAACCATACCTAGATTATACAAAAGTGTTGTTCTGTACCCTTATCTTTTGTACAGGTACATATTGAGGCAGGAGAGCTGCCAACCAAAAACAAAGGCAAAGGTAATGATTAAAACTTTAGTTTGGAACTGTCGAGGAGCTCTAAGAGGTAAGGTGCGGGACAAGCTATATAATCTTATTCAGCTGCACCACCCAAATCTTATTATTTTACTTGAAACACATGCAACTAAAGATAATTCGCAGAGAATAATCAAACGATTAGGTAGAAATTGGACAGGTTGCTTCCAGGAAGGTACAGGTGCCTCTGGAGGCATTATGATTGCTTGGCTTGTGAATGAAACTCAGGTATCGCCAATTCTGTTCTCTTCACAGCTTCACAGTATCTTCACGTAGTAGTCACTCTAGAAAACTTTTCTTTTCTGTTAACTGCTGTGTATGCCAGCAACATTCCCATTATAAGAAACTCTCTATGGCAATCTCTTGCAGAATATAATCTAGATGATATTCCATGGTTAGTAATAGGGGATATGAATTATACCATCTCTTCAGAAGACAAGAAAGGGGGGACACTTTTTAAATTAACTAAATCTATTAGGACTTTTCGAAACATTATTCAGTTTCAAGGATTAATTGATCTTCCCCTTTCTGGTTCTCAATATACTTGGTGCAATAATAGACGCCATTCAGCTAGAATACTGTGTAGGCTAGATAGAGCAATGGTTAACCATCATTGCATAACTAAATACCCTAACCTAAGCCTCCAATCCTTTGTAAGGGGCACTTCTGATCATGCACCTATACTCTTATCTACAAATAATAATATTAGTAAACCTCGACCTTTTAAATATGAGCACTTTTGGTTCGAATACAAAGAATCCAAAGAGATTGTACAACAAATTTGGAATGCCAGACAACCAAACAGCTCTATCTTAGACAGCTTGAACAAAATTAGGGATCAAACCTTACATTGGAATAGAAAGGATCTGGGAAAATTGGAAAATAGAGCTCAAATAACCAAAAGAGAGATTACAGTGCTGGAACTTAAGGATGAGAGGCAAGGATTATCAGAAATGGAACTTAAAAACCTTAGAAGTCTTTATAACCAACATGCAGCTTATTTAAGGCAAATCAACATTAAGTGGTGGTCAAAATCTAGAGTCAACTGGTTAAATGATGGTGATAAGAATACTAAGTTTTTTCACTTGAGTACCATACTTAGGCAAAGAAGAAACTGCATACACAAGATAGAGGATGAGGCAGGTAGTATCCTAACAGATGAAACTGCAATTAGGAATCTCTTTGTAGATCACAATGTCACTCTATGGGCCCCCAATACTCAAAATCCTATCCAAGATCTGCTTGGCCTCCACTTCCTACTTTGAATGCAATATGAATTGATAGTTTAATCTCCCATGTTACTGCAACTGAAATTAAGGATAGTTTCTAGCACATGACATCAGAGAAGGCTCCAGGGCCGGATGGATTTACATGTGAATTCTTTAGGAATTATTGGAACATAATTAGCCCTGATAAAACTAAAGAAATTACTCATTTTTTTCAGCATGGACAACTACCACAGGGAGCCTCAAACACAGCCATCACATTCATTCCTAAAAAACAAAATCCAAAATCTGTGAAGGATTATAGACCAATATCATTTTGTAATGTTATTTATAGAGCCATTGCCAAAATTCTGGCCAATAGGTTAAAGCACACCTTACCAGAATTAATTGATAAATCCCAATCAACTTTTGTTTCTAATAGGTTTATACAAGATAATATGTTCTTAATTCAAGAAATTGCACATTCTATGACCTTAGGAAGACAAAAAAATTTGATACTTAAAGCTGACATGGACAAAGCTTTCGATAGAGTTGCTTGGGAAGCCATTATCACTGTCATGACAATTATGAAATTCCCACCTCAGTTTATTAATTGGATTAAAGTATGCATTCAGTATCCCTTGTTCACTTGCTTAATAAATGGAACCTCATCTACCTATTTCAAAAGTCATAAGGGCATCAAACAGGGGGACCCCCCTTTCTCCTTATCTGTTCATTTTGGTCACTCAAGTCTTTTCCTCCCTACTTAATCAGGCAATTCTATTACAGAAAATAACACCATTCAAGTCTGGGAATCTATCTATTAGTCATCTCTTATATGCTGATGATTTATTGGTATGTATGGCAGCCACCTCATCTAATTGTAAAAGGTTAAAAGAAGTTTTTAAGCAATATCACTTCTTAACAAATCAACAAATTAATCTAAACAAATATGCTATATACCTCCCTCCTAAGTTCAGTGCTAAAAGGAAAGTGGTCATAAAAAACATATTGAGTATTGAAATGGACAATTTTCCTTTTATGTATCTAAGGTCACCTATTTCATATAAGTATGTAACTAGGAGATGTCTAAACCACATAACTGAAAAGGTCAATGGCAAACTAACAGGGTGGAAAATGAAAACCCTAACACATGCAGGGAAGACAACCTTGATAAAAACAACACTTAATTCCATCCCAAATTATTCCTTAAGCTCAATCTATATTTCTTCAGGCTTCATTGAATCCTTGGAAAAACTATCGAGAACTTTTTTATGGTCTTCATCTGGGGACAAACATGGGATGCACCTTATTGGATGAGACACAGTTCAATTGGCTAAACAAGAAGGAGGTTTGGGAATAAAAAATCTGCACCATGTTAAAATAGCCTTACTAGCTAAAAGGGGTTTGGACATACCCAATTAGGGGCATGCTTCTTATGTTGCTCTTATAACTGAAAAGTATGGTACCCCCACCCATGGGTCAAAGCAAACAACCTTGGAAACAATAGATTAGCTTGGTGCTGGAGACTCCTCTTACAGGTATTGGATAAAATTAAATTAGGAATTAGAAAACAAATTGGAAATGATAGTACCACTCATGCAAATACAGACCCATGGATAAGTAACATACCTATAGCTTTGTGGCCTACTTATGTAAATGCTAGTGCTCCAATCTCTTAAATGATGGTCTCTAATTTTATAACTCATGCAGACTGGAATGTTCATCTTCTTATGCAATTCTTTGCTCCTAGCTTAATAGATCAAATACTTTCTATTAAATTGCCTGCTCACCCCTATGATGACTCATGGATTTGGGAACCTGATATTAATGGCAAACCTACTGCAAAATCTGTGTATAACTTTATTAGCAAGCCCCTGGTGTCGCATCAGAGAGCTGGATGGCTTGGCTGGAAAGTGATCTGGAGCATCAAAATTCCTCCAAAAATACAAACCTTTATATGGAAATTAGCACACTATCGTTTACCTACTAAGGATATTCTCTCTAGATGTATTGTTGGTGTTAATCCTTCCTGTTCTTTATGTGGCTCTACTTTGGAAACAAACTTCCATTTATTCTTTGCCTGTACATTCTCTGCTCAGATCTGGCAAATGTTCCAGACAAAAATAGGTTTTCAATTTTCTTTTATGGGGTCATGGGCTCAAGGTGACTGGATTCATGAAGGAACCAACCTAGATCCCAACTCTCGTTCTAAATTCTTAACCCTATTTGCTTTGTCACTGTGGAGAATATGGAGGATGAGGAATGATGCTCACTTCACTTCAAGTCAAGCAACCACATCTGTTGTATGGTCTAGGATCATGGCAGGCTATCATGAGTTGCACCCAATCCATAATCCTGAGGGGATTACCCTAACAAACCAACTTATGGTTCGTTGGGAGCCTCCACCTCACGCCTGGTTCAAATTGAACTCAGACGGCTCATTCGTGAGCCCTAGTGAGGTGGGGGGAGCAGGTTACATACTAAGAACTAATACCTCTTTTGTATGTGCAGGAGCTTTTAGAAGGACTTTTCACTCAGCATTGGAGTATTTCGGTGTTGTGAGCTACATATAAGAAACCTATTGCTTGAGTCAGACTGTTCCACAGCGGTGGCTATTATCAACAAGCAGCAAGCATGCCCATGGCGATTAAGAGGCATCATTGAAGACATCTGGAAGTTAACTTCTTTTTTTGAAAATTGTAGATGTAAACATATAGATCGAAATGCCAATACAGCAGCAGACTACCTAGCTTTTTTTTATCGTAGCAAATCGCTTAGCGATTCTTTTTGGGAGGATGACCCTCCTCCGGGTATCCTAGAGATTTTGTGTATGGACTCAATGGAATTAATTAATTAAGGCATCTTTCCTTTTAAAAAAAGGGATAATTCAAAATGGGTGGCAAAATTTACAGGTTCTGAAGTACATTAATATTGACGAGAGAATGAGAAGATAAAAGTAAAATTTGATAAAGGATAAAGAGAATCCAAATAACGGACTATTAGGCATTACATAACCTGTAAGTATGTGTTTAAAAGAGATGAAGTAAATGAAAGAGAGTCAGGAGGTAACATTTCGAGACATAAAAAAATGTGGCAACCAAGAAAGGTTGTTGAGTGCATCAGTCAACTGAATATAACATTGCACATATGCATATTTGTGCTTAGTATAACTAGAAATGCCAATGCTATCACGTGGCCCTAAATATATCCTTTCATGTCGAGATGCTTTAACATGTGAACCCCAAAAATAGAGGCTGTATTAACCGTTTCGTGATAAAACACTAAATCCTTGAGAGTATTAATATACAGAGCGCATTAGTTTCTAACCATTATGTATGTACAAATATCATTTATAATGAGACATGCAATTACGTATAAGAAATTATGTGGGGTTATTCATGCTTGTGCTCCCGTCATTATTCAATCACTTAGAATTGTAGAAAGTTGGGAAAACAATTCTTCTAAGGGTCACAAGTTATTAAACATGAGCTTTAGCATTTAAAAATGTTCTACTCCAAGACGTGTATCATTGTTACGCTCTTAGGAACATTAGATTGCATTAAACAATGACCACCATCATTCCTTTTATTTATTACTATTATTATTATTTTTTCGGAGGGGACCATTCCAATTCATATATCAGGAAACAGAGAATTCTTCAAAACCAAAACCACCAAAATGAAATATGTAGCAAAAAGAAATGATCATTACCATGGTTCACTGCAAAGGTTGTATTGAATTGTAACTTCAGGAACAAACATTTGCTACCGCAATGCATTCTGCACATCCAAAGACAACATCAGGTGGCTTATAGAAATTGAGAGGAAACAAAAAGAGCAAACAAACTACAGGAAAAAGAAAATGAATCATCAACAATTTTCTTCTCAGGGAATGCAACTTCATCAGATTTGTCAACCTTCAAATTCTAGTATATGTATAAATTTATAATGTCCCTATATCTTCAGAAGCAAATAGGGTAATATCTTCTAATCCAAGTTACAAGTGTTAGACGACAATTACTCTTACAGAAAGTAATACACGTGTAAAAACATAAGAAAGAAAAAAGAAAATGTCTACCAATGAAACAAGGAAAGAAAATAACTATAGTACCGAAGCTGCAGCTCTTGTTGTCATTGTGTGCTCCACTGACACAGGAGCAAGAGCTGGTTCCACTGCTGATGTACGTGTGAGCCTTGGCTCAAGATCGATAGTTCCACCACCTTTCTGCGATAAATCAGAAACCAAGCAAATCAAAGATGATAAATGACACTGAAGACGAAGAAAGGGTTCTTCCTGCTAAATGAAAGTTGAATTGGACTTAAATCTTATAATTTTTTTGGAAAGGCAGGATTTATAAAATTTTAATCCAATATAAGCATCTAAACTTGTAAGAAGAGAAAAAAACATATATAGAATGACACTCAAAATAACACAAAAATAAAATGGAAAAAAAGAAAGACAAGAAAACAAAACATACTTTCACAATGCAGCATCATTCAACACAATAACTACAACCAATTTTCTGGCACCCCAAGCACGTGAGCGAACATTGTTCCTTAAACTTGAAGTATAGCCTGCATTGCAAAACAGGATTAACACAAGGCGAAACCAAAATGCAAAATAGCTGAAAAATCTGAAAGAAAAAGAGATGTAACCTTGCCTGTGTGATACAAGGACTGGGTGAGTCCCAAACACTTGCACTAATTCAAAATATCAATTAAACCAAATAAAACAAGAATATGACAGTGGGAAAAATATGGACAATATGGGGTTGAAATGAATCACAGCCTCACATCGCCCCATATGAATTAGTGATTGTAGCAGCCAGTTTACCAGGGCATATTAGTCTGGTTTAGTCAATATGCTCAATGCAGATTATACATTTCATCCAAGTTCTAATATCTTGATCTCTTTGTTCTCACGTCTCTCAAGCACTCCCCTCTCTCTGCATCAGGAAAACCCATATTGTTTTATTCCAAGGGGCCTCTCATATCGTTTGATGATAATACAGAAGCAATGGAAAGGGTGATGGAAGAATTTTATTTTTGGTTTATTATATTTCTCGGGAAATCATACCAAAACCACCATCCTGGGGAGTTCATCCCAGTTATTATAGAAAAAATCACAACTTGATACTGTAACCTTCAATGACGAAACTGAAATTGGCTGATTAGCTAAATTAAACAAATGTGTGCTGAATGCTTGCAACCTCTACTTATCGATAAAAATCATTAACCAAACATTTTACCCAGTAGTAAAGCCAAACAAATGAATTTTCACAACCCCCATTTTCTTTAGTCAGCATAGCCAAATAGGGAAATAACCGAGATAGCCTTTAAAGAGTAAAAATACAATATATAAATCAAAGTCTAGGTTTCAACAGAATAACATAAACATTCTTCAACTTCAATTTTGCAGTAAAATTTTGAACTTCTTTTTAGGAAGTAAACTTTATAACTAAATTTGAACTATCATAAACAAGCATTTGGTTATGAATCTGTTTTAATCAATCAGAGGAAATGTATTATCTCTTGTCTAAATTAATCAATATCATTAAAAGCAAAGAAACATCATTCTTACAATCTTTTGGTGGAAGAACTCGAATAGTTGCATGTAATTCTTGGATAGCAGAAGGAGGACGGGTTGATGTTGAACAGTAGCCAGTGTGCATTAGTACTGGTGAAGAAAAAGCATCCATTATAGGTATTAACCAGAAAAGGAAACATGAAATAGTGTGTGGGCATATATATAGAAAGAGAGAGTTAAAGGAATATGCTTTCCACTTCTGTGTGAACCATATGATACGCATTATGTACACATCGAGATGTGTGCATAATCCATATCAATGATCCATCTTTGTTATTTAACTTGATGGAATTTGTATCCATATATATAACTAGATATAGGTACCAACAACAGAATCATTTGTGTAGATATCTGTTCCCACAGTTGAGTGCCTCTAACCTGCAAGTTGATGCTGTTAAAATTACTGAAAAGTACATGTAGAACATATAATTATATGAAATCATAATAAAGATAAAGAAAACTACTGCATCTCTAATTTCAACATGCTTTCTATGCCAAATAAACTTCAATGATGTGTCATATCAGCATCATGTATCATTAGTACCTTAGTCTATCTGTGAAACTCGCCAGAAACTGACTGAACACTAACATCTTAAGTGCCATAAATTCGCATTTTCCCATTAGCATACCGAATGCATACATGAGAGAATGTTTTACTCAACTTCACAGATCAATGAATTCAGGAACTAAACTGAAAAAAAAAGAACTAGAGAGTAGAAACTCTAATCTGACACTCCGACACTTCACTTCCCTGAACTCAACAACAAGAGCAATTTTGATAACTTGATAAGGTGAACTGTGGTACGCATCTCTCGGTCTTATCCACTGAACTCCTCATTCATTTTAACACATTATCCATTACTTCTAATCAAAGCCCTGACAGATGTTTATATAAGTAACTGATGTTTGAATAAAAAGTTTGCTACAAGCAACACTTTCACTAGTTCAAACTCCACAATTCATATATAAGAAATTCAAGCTTGCTGTCTTGTAACTTTAGATATCAGGAATCTATCATTCAAGGCACAATGGCAGAAAACAACGTTAAACCTTTACCAAATTTTGCTTTCCGAAAAAACAAAGTTCTTTCTCATGTACCTCGCATAATTCATTCAAGAGAAAGAAAAGCATAATATATGTTCTCAGTAATTTGTGGAGGTCACATATTCAGCTAGCATTCGGATTTCCAGAATTGATCCATCTTGTAAGCTTTCGCCATTTTCATTATCTTGGGACGCTTCATGTTCTTTCCATGATTTCAAAATTTCTTGCATGCATTCACCGAATCAAAACCCTAAAACTTGACGAGGAGGCGAAGAGGAATGAATACCTGCGAGAGTGGCTCTGAGTTCCGCCCTCGGCTTCGTTTTGTTCTTGCAGCAATTACCAGAAGAAAGAAAGAGGCCTCGTCTTGCCATTTATATATTTTTCTTCGCGACTGCTTGAGGAGGGCGAAGGGGCGGTAAGATGCACGCGAGCACTATTTTCGTATTCTTTATCGTGCGACGCTAAATCTGAATCGTTGATCACTTGGACTATTAGATCTTACACCGTCTGATCCTTTGTCAGTTTTTGGGGATTTGTTTTTAGTTTTGCTTATAGCAGTTATTAGAAAAAGCATGTGCTTTAAGATTCGGAAACTGGATCCCTAGATTGATATGCGGACCGGGCTTTAAAGTGGGCCCAAGTCCCACCGTATAACTGAAAACTTTGGGCTGCTCTTTTTTCTGTGCCACAGCTTCAATTCGGCTTAAGACTTTTCGGCTCTATTTGGTTCACCAGGAATAAGTATAAGTAAGTATAATTATATTTAATTTTTATTCTTATTTATATTTGATTAAAAAGTAAAAGATTTTTTGAGTTATTTCAATATATGTTTGATTGAATATGAAAATAAATAATTATAAATTATATATTTTTATTTATAAAATATTGAAAAATTAAAACAATATTTTCATTTCTTTTATGATGAATTAATTATCGTTAATAAACATACAATTATAAATAATATTCTTTTTAGTTTCTCAACAATACAATCTATAAATGTAGTTTATTAAATCTATTATTTCTATTGGATACTAAGAATTAAAATTTTAAATCAAATGCACTATTTTTTGTTTTAATTATATTTATACAATATTACATGTTTCATATGATTTTTATTAAATCTTTTTATATAAAAGAGTTTGGATTTATTTAAATATTAACTTGTTAATTATTTTTATTAAATATTTATTTTATATATTTGATTTGTTCAAATTTGTTTTTCTATTAAATATTAGATTCATTAAATTTTTTATTGAATACTTATTTATTAACACTTATACCCAACCTGGGTATAATCTAATACCTACTATTTAGCAAGTATAACTTTTGGCACATTTATACTCAAGTTGGGTATAATTTTTTTTTTAATGGTAAAACTACACTCTACAGAATCTGGGTATAACTTGAGTTGTTTGGGTATAAACTAAGGGATAAACCCTTATCCCTTAGTTTATACCCCAACCAAACACACCCTTCGATAATTATAAATAATGATTCTAACAAGTATTTTGTGATCTAATTTGGAACGAACCCACATATAGTGTGAAAGATCTCAACCTCCACTAACTTTTTAATATATAAAATATATATAATACATATATGATAGTAGTTATAGTCAATAAATAAAATAAATATCAATAAAATAACATAATTATCTAACTAACTTAGTAGATAAGTGTATATATATATATATATTATCTTTCCTCTTCTCCTTAACTTTTCTTTCTGGTCCGTCCATAAATCTAATCATTTTTGCATGAAGTAATTGCCCCGAGAAACATTGAAACTATATATAAATATATAATGAAATTATCTATTTTTTATAATTATAATTGAAGTTGGAAGAGGCTATTTTTGTTTTCTTTTTCTAAAAAACATTGGCATCTATAAATGCAACTGATGAGCTCAATTGGTTGGTGAATTCGAGTCTAAAATCATTAGTAAGATGACTTTAGGTTGTAAAGATAGCTAATCTATTATATACTTCAAATGTTCCCTTGTATTCATGACCTGGTTATTTTTAGGAGTTATCTTAGTGCTTCTACTTTAGTTTTATGCTTTTGTACTATGATCATGATTTTTTAATTGTTGCAGATATCAAATAAAAGAGAGATACATAGAAGAAAATATACGTGATTTAATAAAAAGATAAAAAATTCTTCGTATAGGACCCTACAAGAGTCCTCATATAAAATTCTATAGAGCATATTATAAATTTGGAAGAACGCTCAATTACGTTAAGATTCAAGACATTATAAAAGAATCAAAGCATCATAAAAAAATATAGAAATTGAATCTCATCAAGACAAAATGACAGAATTTTTTTGTCAATAAATGATGGAATTCAAGAAGCAAATAACATGGATGAATTCTCTTCAAAAATTGTTATTTATTCTTGCACACTGTCTAAACTCACACATAAATATGAGTTTGTTCAAATTCTTAGGCTAGGGATCCGAATTACTTCCCCATTTAACCTTTATTAATGTATTAAAAAACAAATTTGAAGTAGTAATAAGTAATGGTGACTAATGAATTTAACATTCCCACCTCACATTACCAACCGATGTAATGAACCAAGCCCTAGCACTAATTCTAGCATTAAATTTGCAATTCATATACTTCGACTATGCTAGTACTAGGCTTTTTGTCTCTGTTTGTATTGCCCCCGCTTGTTAATGATGTTTCAAAAAGTGACGTTGAAGTCATAAAAAAAGTGATAAAATCAATGAACTTGTTTAATATGATATTTATATGTCATATAATTGTATTAATCATGCGTACCTTAGTATATAAATTTTATATTGTTGGAACCAATGGTGTTCTTACTATATAAGAGAAAATAAGTATAAAAAGGTAACTTAGGTCATATGAAATAATAATGGTAACATTGTAATGGATCAATGTAATTAATTAGCTAATATGGGAATTTTGTATCATCAAATTGTACTAATGATACATACTATAGTTGCATAACTTTAATATTGTTTATATTGGACTTTAATTGTGTTCGTACTATGTGAGAGAAAAATATGAGATAGAATAATTTAAAAAGCATCAAAAGCCCACAAAAATATAGCAAGAATGGTGAAAAACGATATGATGGCTTTATGCATGAGTTTTACTGTTTTAGTGTATATAAGAATGTTAAAACAAAAATATTAAGATAAATCCAAAATATATGATATAAGATAAGAAAATATAAATATACAAGCATTTGTAATTTATAAAAAAATTAAAACTTAAAAAGGAAGATATAGATATAGAACATATCAACATTCGTAATTGTTAAGACAAACTTTTTTTTTGATAAATTAAGACATAAACTTTAAAAAGTAAGCAAATTACAAAAATGTGACTCCTCAATTCACATAAATAATAACAATGTAATAAACTTTAATTAATATGAGAGTTTGATATCATCAAATTGCATGAAATGATACAACTTTAGCATTGTTCATATTGAAACTTTATTCGTGTTCATACTATGCGACAGAAAAACATGAGAGAGAATAAATAGAAAAGAAGTTACTTTTCAAGTCACATAAAATAATAGTAACGTAACGGATCAATTTAATTAATTATATTTCACTTTGACAACTTCAATACAATTGTATCATTAAATTCAAAAAAATGATTAGAGACCTTAAAAGTTCAATCAATCATAGAAAGTTAGAATTAAATGAGAGGAACAACTATTCATTATATACTGAAACATTTTAAATGAAAGACATTAAATGGGGCAAATGAATACAATCCCATGAACGGCAAATGATTGAAACTATTACAACCGAACAAAAAAAAAGATATAGACTATTGAAAAAATAAAAAAAAATCAGAAAAAAAAGGAAGGAGAGAGGTCCTCTTTTAGGAACGTAACTATATATATAGATAGATATGGTACCAATGCCTTTGCCTCAACCTCCTGCATCACTTATGGCTGCTTCAAGCTTCTTCCCTTCAACTGTCCTTCTGCTGTTGCTGCTTCTCACATCTTCTTGCTTACTTGCTGCCGGGCTTCCCGAGAGTGCATTGGTGACTCATCTTCCTGGATTCAATGGCAGTTTCCCATCCAAGCACTATGCTGGGTAAACAAAATAATAATGCTACTAATTGACATCATTTTGATCAGTAATCTTTTAGTTTATCATGCTTGACAAGGTTTTCTGGTCTAATAAGACCTCAATTCTACTTCTGATTTTTGCACACCATATTATTGTCTTCTTGTCAAGATTTATATTAGTATGTAGTAGCTAGAAATTGTGCTTCATTGTGATCACTGTTATAATAAGTATTTGAATAGTCTATATTTGTTATTACATTGTTGCTTGAATATTTTCTTTTCACTTCGTGCTGTTCCTTGATAGTTGTTTAGTATGATCAGGGCCCTCACAAGCGGCTCGGAGGCCTAAAGAGATTCTTTACTATAAAAAAAAATAGTATTCTATTTAAGTTTTATATTTCTATTTTTAGATGCACAATTACTAATTAAGTCATAACAATTAATTTATCCTAATATCTATTTTTTATTTCCTAACAAAACCAAATTCATATTATCTAAATGAGTTTTTAAAAACTAAGATATGATACACATTTCCACCCAAAAACAATGTGTTATATATATTTTTTTAATCTAAACTGTAAACAAGTACTAAAATATTACATATGAGAGTTAGAAAAAAAAAGTGAATGCTGCTTAAAGAAGATGGACAAAACTTATCAATGAAAAGATGAGTGTTATAAAAGGAAAATAAATTAAAAATAGTAACAGCCAATATTCCTTTCAAAGAACAATAATTTGACCATTGAATTCAGAATAGTGAATGGAAATATGGAATTTGTATTAAATTTGCACGAATAATATGGTAGTAATGGTTGTTATGAATTAATTGCTTATAAATATGTGTATTTGCTCTTTTGACTCAATATTATTAGTATATATATATATA
>LTAE01002921.1:0-40508 GCA_001647135.1 Pontederia paniculata | reverse complement strand
GTCGCCCTCTTTACATCTTTGGTCGACCGTTTATGCTTCTGCTCCTCATCACATGTATTCTCCCTCTGATGCTGGTCGACCGCTTCATATACTTAGGACGCCCACTGCACACATGTAGTTCTTCTGATATATATTACGTGTGCACTGGTCGTCCATTCCTTCAACTCAGGTCGACCACTACTATGAACTTGAATATATCCTGTTACAGAAATCAGCTCAACAAGTTCATCAGTACAGACTGAGTTCACTTACAAATTTGTGATCATCCAAAACATTCTCGGGATCCTAGATTCAACATACCCATTTGCACTCTATAGACCGTCTACCTCCAAGTAAGTCACATAACGTCCATACTCCAATTCAATCAATTGAGTCCATTTCCTCTTTGATGATGGTTGATCATTATTTTGAGTCATTAGATTCCATTGCTTATTTGGAAGAAATAGGATCAGTAATATTTTTTATCTCAACGCCAATAGTATAACACGAAGCCTCACACTCGTATAGAACATAATCATCTAAAGGTGCGAGTTTAATCTAGGAACATGTGTTGGTGATGGTTATACTTGTGGAATCCTCCACTTCTCCCAAAAGTATATCATTCTGTATAGTCTCTACTCATATCATTAGATACTCCAATGTATTCCAAAGTTGTCTCAATCGTCTCCCAAAGGATCATCATCCTCTTGAACATGCTTCTTTTTATTTTCAAGAAAAAAGTAGCATCTTGACTCTATATGGAACCTTTTTCTGGGTGGAAGAATCTATACCCTTTAGATTTTTCATTATAACCAAGAAACCTATATATTTTCATCCTAAAGTCCATCTTGTCTCTAAGGTTATCAAGAATCAATACATGTGCTTTATATTCCCATTTTCGAAGATGGCTTAATTCAGCCCTATTTCCATTCCATAATTCATATGGACTTTACGAGAATTCAATTATGTATGCAACTCACAATCATATCTGTCTCACCCCAAAATCTCTTAGGCAAACCCTAGTGGGATAGTATGCATCTTACTGCTTTCATTAATGTTCGATTCTCCCTTTTTGTCACTCCATTTTCTTGTGGCATATACGATATCGTAGCTTCCAAACGTATGCTTTAGAAAAGCAGTAATTCTCAAATTTCTTGTAGGTATACTATCTTCTTTTTATGTCCTTAAATGCTTTATCCTTCTTCCCAACATTATGTCTACTTTTATTTTATACCTCATGAAAGTTTCAAAAGTTTAAACTCGTCAATGAATGTAATAAAGTATTTCTTACTCCTATATGTTGGATCACAAATACTAGAATGAATTAGTTTCGATAATCCTATTGACCTTGTTCCCACATAGAAACGAGCACTTGTCATATTAGCGGTCAAGCAATGCTTATAAAGCATTTTTCTTACACCATATATGTTGGACATTAAATTCATTTTCAATATTTGTTAATTTTTTGAGCTTCCTAGATGTGCAAATCTCTCATGCTAGAGATCGTAATCAGACATATATTACAGAGTATTATGGGAAGAAAATTTTATTTCATCATTATTGTTTAATACATTCAAGAAAAACATGTCATGTCCGGGTCGTACTTCCTATTGCATAGTGATGATTGATAATTTAGTCATACTTTTCATGACATATTTAGTTTATTTTTCATTAATTTTTTATCATCTTATGCATAATTTTTATTTAGGAATTAATTTTTGGAGTTAAAATATACATAATATTGTTTATTTTTGTGTCTAGAGCATTTAGTAACGCAACAGAGGAAGATTGCAAAGACCCAAAATGAATTCGGAGGAAAAAATGAAAATTTCTGGCCATCACGATGAGACGACACTTTCACACCTGTGAGCACATACACGCAAATTTATTTAATATCTGTCATGGTCTATGAATCTATTTCATGGCCTTGATGATGTCGATGAGAATAGGACGTGCATTGAGATCACGATCGAGTTGTATTCCATGGTCAGTGATGTTGGTCTCACGCTCGTTCGCATGAATATACTGAAGGACAGAGTTGAAGACATGGGCCATGAGAGATATTTCATAGTCATGAGCGAATGATTCAAAGAGGAATGAATTGTATTGTCACGATCATGGCATTCTAATAAAGGGTTGTGAGGATTATGACGAAAGGTAACAATGATTCAGTCACGCCTTAGAAGCTTAATCACGGGCCGTGAAATGTCGATGATGTTGATGTTCATTTTCAGTCATGGCAGTGAATTTCTTTTCATGGGTCATGAAATGCAGATTCAAAAGAAGTTGGAGCTGAATTTAAGCCGGTCAAATCTTATCTTTTATGGAGTTGGAGTTGTAAAATATATGAAATTTTGATAAAATTTGGTCCAAAAAACTCCGACAAGGTTAGGTCACTTCACAAGATATGGGATATTGAAGAAAAATATAAATATAACCCTAATGATGCATTGGAGGGGTATGCTTCAAGCTTGGAGAGAGCCTTAACACCTCAAGAAGAAGAGAAAATTTGAACATAGATTTTGAAGGAGAACATATAGAGGTGTCTTAGCACCTATTCGATCTTATATTATTCTTCTCTTTAATTTTGAAGCATGACCTCCTATTTTGTTTTCTATTTAATTTTGTGGAGTGATAATTGTAAAGGGAACTTGTTGAACTTGATTTAATCAATCTTTGTTTTCTTCAAGTTTCCTATGAGCATAAATGTCGTGCTTACTGCTTTTTGGATTATCTGAAATCTTGATCTCACTAGCATTCTAAATAAGAATGGTGGATTTTTTTTCCTCTTTAATCTTTGTTACTGATATGTGAGTTTTAGTCGAAGCATTGCATATCCAAGTAGCATCATGAGAAGAATTCTTAGGTGTGTGGTCTGTTAGTTTGACATTCTAGAGAGAAATGATCAATAGTTTGTGAAATATAACTTAATGCATCTTAATCCTTGGAGATGAGATTGTCATTCTAAGGAGGAACGGTCAAGTCTATCTAGAATTAAGATAGTTGATTGGTCCTAAAGAGGAAGTCATATCTTGGGTAGATCTAATCCACATATGAGATTGATTAAAATTAAAGTTTGGTTAATCTTGTGGCAAAACAAAAACCATCCTTATCTTATTTTATCTGATCCTAATCCAATGCTTGTTGTCATTGCAACTTTATTGATGCGAGAAATATTATTGCAAAATTTCTAGCAAGCGTACTAGTCAGACAAGTAATAAAGTGATAAATATGAGTAATCGATGCCACGAGGACTAATATAATCATATATCCTAACCTTATCTTGTTATCTGAGATGGAAAAAGTTTGACTTGAAATGGGTTTTAAAAATAAAAATTAGAAAGGAATACTGAAAAGGTTTTTCTCAAAATTCACGAAGGAGTCAAGGTTAGGACTTGTATCTCCATCATCATGATTCCAAACTAGATGACATAACTATCTCAAATTCATAGTAAATCATAAAAATTCGAACAAAACCAATCATGAATTAAATTAAGTTAAGATGCTTGCAACAACAAACCCCAATATTAACACCTTGAACCAAGTGAGTCAATAATCCACAAGTTCTGAGTTCCATAACCAGATAAATAGAATAGGACTTGCACCAAAAATAAAATAAACAACCTAAAAATAATGGAAACATGGTCCACTCCGCGTTAAAAAATGTTCCACGTTATACATAAAATTTTTAGGAAAATTCACACAACATGACTCACGTCTGATCATAGCATGATCTCATTTCATCTCGGCCAAAAAGAGTTGCAATTAAATTAATGCCAAAAAATCAAAAGTATTAGAGAATTAAAACTATTCAAGCAAATGTAAGTTCATAAAATTCAGAAGCAGAAAATATAACTCAAGAGATAAGCAGGGTTCGACAAATCTTCCCTTAACAAAGAACTAGTATACTTTAGATGACATAAAAGAAAGATTAGTCATTAAATTATTTGTCATTAAGAATAATAAAATAAATCTAACACAAAGTTCCATCATAGATGAAGATGACGATAGCAGCAATCCTCTCGAGTAGAACAATAACACCACTTCCCATGACTCCTTCGGGTGCTTGGCTCTTGTAGAAGAAACCAATGATCTCTCCCAGAACGCTTGGGCACAAAAGACTTCAAAAATATGTTGAGGGAGTATGAGAGACATGACCTTCTAGGGCTATAGAGTGTCCTATTTATAGCTTCTCAAGTCCTTGGATGGATAAGGTAGAGTTTGGGTGGAGAATGAAAATCCTTCCAAGTCCAAATAGGGAAAATACAATAAAATTCATAACTCCCCTTTAGGCTGAATTTTAAGTCCCCAAAACTCTTCCGAAATCAGTAGAAATTGATCACAATTGGTGTCCAAATCAAGCTCCAAGGTTTACAAAAGGAGTTTGAGATCTTATGAAAGCCTTTTCCTAGTCATATTAGTAAAAGAATCTATTTTTCATCTTCAAATTCGGATCTCTCTTTTGGATGAATTTTTAAGTATCAAAATCCTCTAAAATTCATTAGGAATAGGACTCTAATAGCTCCAAAAAACTTGTATATTGAAAGTCTTTTCCATAAAGTTTTAGTTCCTTTTCTTAGTCAAATTCTTCAAAAGAATCATTCCTAGTTGATGTACGAAAAGTTGAAAGTCCTTGAATTGGATTCCTCAAATGAATCAGTTCCTATAAAAAATATGAAATGCTATGAATCCATTTAATTAACATCGTTCAAAATAATCAATTCATAATTGAAGTAGGAATCATGTTTATCTCTCACAATTCATCATATTTTGGATTGAATTTGACTTCAAATTTTGCGTAACTTCTTTTGATTGCTCCTTTTGGCTCAAAAAGTATATAATATGCAAAATAAACACTGAACTAGTGTAGAAGAATGACTTGAAGAAATATAAAGAAAATAAGTATCGACATTGATGCGTGCAATGATGCACGTCGTGTAACAGGTAAAGTTGTAATAGAAAAGATCCGACTCTGACACAGGTTGTGACAGCTCTAATGACACCCGATTGTTCACTACAAAGGCAAGTTTTAAAATTTATAAAATACCAAATTACACAACTACTGCTTCCGCAAGCACATGGGTAGTTGTGGCACTTTGGGATCGATCCACATGACTGGTCAACTAGGTTTCTAGAAAGATTCCTAACTCAACTTCACTAGACTAGGGAGAAAATGTTGTTGATTGGAATTGTTTTTGGGTTTTCTAAATGCGAGAAAGTAAACAGAAAAAATATCAATGATAAAAACATTTCCAAGGCAAAATTCAAACCCAGGCTCATCTGGATTTGTCAAACATTAAAAAATGTATGAATCGATTCTATAAAGAGTTCTAAGAATAAAACCATGCAACATTCCATTGCTTACTCATCTAATCCAAGAACTCACTATTCTAAGTCTTAAATTGATCGAGAAATTTATCCACGGGAAAAATCCACTATCGTCACATGAATATCCCTTGAAATCAATTAAAAACAATACACTCAAATCAATCGATTGAGTCGTCACAACCGATCATCACAAGCTAGCATGTTTCCCCTTGTTACGCCAGATTCCTCTGCACGCAATGCTAGATGATCCCGCCAAGGCTTGGTATAGGTGAGGATGTACAGAAAAGGACTAGGTTTATGCCGAACTCAACATGTGGATTGTCACAATCAATCGCCACTAGCAAACACTCCTCTTCGCGACAGATTCCTCGGTCACACGACCTTGGGAAATCCCGGTCAAGGGTAATCCCAACTAAAGAGTTGCTACCGAGACTATTGATAGTTACTAATCCTTCCTGAAAATTCCCACCAATTGGCCTTCTTGGCGTGAGACATATAAACAGGAAAATGTCACACCCTTCCGTCACAAGCGAGTTGTTCTTCAACAATCATGACAGATCCCTCGGTTACACGACCCTGGACGATCCTGGTCAAGGCTTTGTCCAGTTGAAGAAGAACAATCGAAGACTTAGGTATATGACTACTTCAAGGATTTCCCAATTCTCAACAGTTTTGACAGATTCGTCGGTTACACAACCTCGAGTTTGACCCGAATGTAGAGAATCAGTAAATCAATGGAAATTCAAGAAAGTGTTGTTTCTCCACAGTTGTGACAGATTCCTCAGTTACACAACCTCGGGTGATCCTTGTCAAGGCTTGACCCGAATGAAGAGAAACAAATTCGATAAAATCAAAGATATACAAGTCTTTCAAAATCGAATTAGGATATAATTAGCTAACTTCCATTGCACTAATTTGATAAACATCAAGCATTTCACAAGTAACTCTTTCTCGGTTAAATCAAAATGCTAAATCAATTTCTAGGATCATCACAACCTCATCACAAGCGTTGTCACAAGTGTCGTCACAAGCGGCATTGTGACGTGCGACAATTTCTCAATTATAATAGATGCACAACTACGAGCGATCTTTTCTAGGCTTGGCTCGTATGGGAAATATACACTTGAGAGGATGATCATGCGAACAAAATTGTCACCTTAAATCATTCACAAGCATTAAGCACATGGTTGCAAAGAACCAAATTTGAAATTTAAATAAAAAGAAATCTAGAAATGATTCATTGCTGAGAAATCGTGACAACTACAAAGTCTGCTTGGGGCTTCACAAAGCCTCATAAATAAACTAAACTAGCCCCTAAGTCCCATGAGGGACAGTAGGAATATTATTCTAAAAACTAGAAATGAAAATAAAAAGGCTTGGAGGTGGCTTCTTCCTTGCTGTCACCAAGAAATTCTCTTGGCTGAACTCTCCTCAGAATGGTGTTGATCTTCTCTTTAAATAGATCCCTCAAGTCGCCTCTTCATCGTATCAGTAGATCAATGGAAATTCATCATCACCGTTGGATTGAGATCTCCAATAACTTCAAGAGATTTTCTATTACAACCGGTAGTTTGTTTCCTTATTTATCTAGATTGTTATAATCTCCAATAATCGTTGGTGATTCCTTCCCGTAATTGTCCGAGTTGTTATAATCTTCAATAACCGCTTAAGTGTCCGAATTTGATTTTTGAATTAGGCTCCCTTGAATTGTGATTGCATTCCTTCAAGCCACCTTCTTCCCTTAATTTGTTTGCAATGTGTTTCCATAATTGGGGCCAACTTGATTAGGATACCTTCTTTTCGTCTTGATTGTGGAGTTTCCCTTCATCCATGTGGTAAATTGAATTTGAATTTGAAGGGTCTGATCCCTAACTTGCCTATTCTGCATTATTAGCTCCAAAATTTAACAATAATCCCAATTTTATAATGAAATGCAATATTTCCTACAAATGGGTTAGTCAAACATAGAAATGTTGCAATTTGGTAAAAAGTGGCAAGAAAGTCTCAAGTGGTATGCAAAACACAATAAAATATGCCATGAGTGAGGGGTAAAAAGTGGTGTTAACCACTCATCAACTATCTCAAGCTTGAATCTCTGCTTGTCCTCAAGCAAAACTAGGGAATCTAAGAAAATCACACTAGAGAGAATAAACATGTTAGCACACTAGAGAGAGACTTCATCATTTAGATTAACAAACTCAAAAATCCATATTTCCCTTACAGTATAACAAGCCCTAGGTGTTTAACATTTTCTTCCCTCATCTTGAATAGGATGTATGAAAATCCTCAAAGAAGAAACATCACAATGCCACAACTAAATTGTACAAGACCTTCGGAGGGTGTGACAAGGTATAGGCATTGGGTCACACTAGTGAACTATAGGGCTGATTTTTGCTTTGGGTGCTCAATTGGGTTCAACTAACCCTTTTTTCTCTTTGTGGGGTTAGACTAACCCTCTTTTTACTATGGGGTTCGACTAACCCTCTTGATCACTAAGGCTCAGATTTTTTACAATCGTCACAAGTGGTATTACAAGCTAGGTGGTGACGCTGGTTTTGACGAAGATTGTAATGCAAAAATTGACTTTGGCTTTCACACATGGAAGGATTTTATCACTCATATGTTTACTCTTGCTCTACCATGTGGAAAAATAGGAGGATTGGACTGTTACCTGGATAGTCAAATTCAAATATCCAAGGGCTATTGTGGTAAGTGTCAAGTTTCTACCTGAACTTTGATCCAAAAATAAGGTGTTAGAGGTGTTCGTGTTTCATAAAAGATGTTGAGTGATTTTACAAAGGACAGAAATGCAGGTAGGTTACATATCTCTAATGCTCCCTAAACAATGCAAGAAGAAATAAAGCAAAAAATAAACAAGGGGAATTTCAAAATGGTTAGAGAAGATACATGTCAAGAGTTAGGGGTTAGTGATAGCAATAGAAGGAAGTCTTTTTATATCATTCATATATCGAGGTGAGATGTGTCAGCTTTCACAATCTTACCTTTGTGCTTCCATAATTTGCCAAACCTAGAAAGCGCAAAATACCTCAAGAAAACAAAAGATACAAAAGAAAAATTTCCAAGAAAATCGAAAAACACAGCAAAATACACCATGGTAGTACAAAATGGAGAGAGATGATATACCATGGTGCCCTACCGCAAGCTTATCCAAAACACTGTCCTCAGTGTTTGAACAAGTGGCAGGGCCAATCTCCTTTAGTCGGAGTCAGAGTCGTCACTTGCGGTGGCTCAATGCTGGGCAGCATCGATAGTGATGGCTCGCCCTTCTCTTGAGGCTTCATTGTCTTTGTCACTCGCAAGATGAGGGAGATGTTATCTTCCTCGATCTCTTCTTCGGTCTAGTTGATGGTGCGAGGTTTTTTGGTGCTGGAACGAGAGACGACCTTCTTGGTGATCTTCTTTCGGCTGTTATTCGTCCCTTGTTTGTTCCTCTAGATGCGTGTGGACACCATCTTGTCAAGGAAGAACAAGTCACAAACACTAAGAGAAAGAACACAATCGGGCGGCTCTTTTCACGGTAAAACGAGAATCAAGTGCTCGAGGAGGTGAAAGTTAAGGAAGAGGGTTTAGGCGGCAAGGTAAGGTGGGTTTAGGGTTTTGTGTGGGGTCTATATATAGATGAGGGTAGTTGGAAGGGCGGTGATGAGGGCGATTTGAATGAATGATGGTGATAATGGCGGTTGTGATGGAAGGCAGTGATGAGGGTGTGAAAAGAGCCATTTGATTGTGTTGATATCTGTGCGAACGCGACGACTGTGATGATGGCTTGTGTAGGCGGATGTGAAATTCGAACGTTGCCGAGTCCCAAGACGATTTCAAATCTTGGTTTTAGTTGGGTTGCAACGGATGGATGAGTTGCTTCCGCCAACACCCACCGCAAGCTTGTTTTTTGGTGCAAGTATTTGAATATCGTGTTCTAAACTGACTCAATCTTCTATCGGACTCATCACAAGTGGTGCATTACTACCGGTCCCTGATTGACTTGTTACATGTAACCTGTACAAAACACAAACTCCAAAAAATTTCATCAGTACTAAAATGACTTACCACTGCAATCTTATGGGGTTTTGTGCATCATAAATTTGTCGGCTTTTGTGTGTGACACCTCAAAATTTTTCCTCTAATCCTACAACCTAAAATAGAAAAAGAAAAAGGTAAAATGAAATCCTGGGTTGCCTCCCAATTAGCGCCCTAGTTATAGTCCTTGGCTGGACTTTGTTGGAGTCTCGGTCTAGTCTCCGCTAGGTGGTGACGTTCCACTAGTGATGTATTTTCTTTGTCTTCTCCTTCATGATATATCTTAACCCTATGCCCGTTTATTGTGATACCTTGTTCACCATGAATGGACCCATCTCCCATGGGGACTGGAAAGCTCTAGGGTTCCATCGCTGAATACCTTGTTCACCATGAATGGACCCAACCATCAGATCTTAAGTTTTCCTAGGAATAATTTGAAAGGGAGTTGATGTCCTTCTTTGAATAATTTGAAAGGAAGTACTTGATGTCCTTCTTTGAATTGCTTCTTCAGAATCTTCTTGTCATGCCAAGCCTTGGTGCGCTCTTTTTAAATTCGCAAGTTCTCATATGGATCAAGGCACAATTCTTCTAGCTCGTCGAGTTGTAAGATCATGGCTTCTCCCGCAGTCTTCATGTCCAGGTTAACTCCTTGATGGCTCAATATGTCTTATGCTGCAATTTAATAGGAAAGTGACATGATTTCCCATAGACCAGTCGATAAGGAGTTGTACCTAGTGGCATTTTGTAGGCCGTGCGGTACGTCCATAGTGCTTCATCAAGTCGTCTGCTCCAATCTTTACGTGATTTTGTAACCACCTTCTCCAAGATGGTCTTGATTGGTCGATTGGATACCTCGATTTGCCCACTCGTCTGCGGGTGATAAGGAGTTGTGACCTTGTGCAGGATACCATACTTGTAGAACAAATTCTCGAGTTGCCACTCCAAGAAGTGCTTCCGTCCATCGTTTATGACGACTTTAGGAATTCCAAATCTGGGGAAGATTACTTTGTTAAAGAGTCTCTACACAGTCTTAGAGTCATAAGAATCTATGGGAAGGGCTTTGACCCATTCGGAAACGTAGCCGATGACGACAATGATATATTTGTATCGTCCTGAGTTGGGGAATGGACCCATGTAGTCGATTCCCGAGAATGCCCTTGAGTGACATCTCATGTCTTCTGGATATGATGCCACTCCTTTGACAGTTATCGCAGGAAGCAACATACTTGTAGACATCTCTAAATAATGAAGGCCAATAGAAGCCTACTTGAAGAATTTTGGTAGTAGTCCTTTGCACGCCACCATGGCCACCATAAGGAGACGAGTGGCAGTGCTTAATTACTTCGTGGGTGTCTTCTTCAGGGGTACATCTTTCGGAATAGGCCGAACGCACATTTCTTGAACAAAATAAGGTCGTCCCAATAGTAATGTCTGAGTTCACAAAAGAAGTGTTTCCTTTGTTGATGACTCATCTAGGGTGACAGTACTCCGTTGGTGACGGCGGTTGTAATGGCGGTTGTAATGCTACTGATGACTCTGGTTGTGACAGCGATCCTAGTTGAAAACAGAGCCAGGATAAGTGGTCGGCAACAAGATTTTCAGAACCACTTTTGTCTCTAATCTCCAAGTCAAATTCTTGGAGAAGTAGAATCCATCTGATGAGTCGTGGCTTTGCTTCTTTCTTCATCAACAAGTGTCGAACTGCTTGATGATCGGTGTAGATGATAACTAGGAGCACAGTAAATATTGCCGAAACTTGTCGATGGTGAACACTACAACGAGTAGATCTTTCTCAGTGGTGATGTAGTTCATCTGAGCCAGATCTAGGGCCCAACTAGCATAATAGATCACATGGATCTTCTGCCCTAGAACAGCTCCAACTGCAAAGTCGCTTACATCGCCAATAATCTCAAAAGGGAGAGACCAATCAGGTGTTTTGACAATCGATGCAGTTGTAAGGGTAGTCTTTATTTTCTCGAAAGCTTCTAGGCATGATTGATCAGGATCTAGAGCAGAACTAACAATGACAGGATAAGTAGACTCAGGGCCTATGAATTCATGCCTCAAGGTAGAAGGAAGTACCTTCAATTCTACCTTTGGCGATTTTTTGTCGTCACGAGCAGGTTGTGACGCAGATGGTAATGCTGCTGGTAACGCCAGTTGTGACACCACTTGTAACATCTTTTCAACTTTAAGTCCTTCAGGTTCCTCATCATCTAAGATCTTCTGATAGGCTTTGACGTCTCGATCTCGGGATTCTTCTTCATGGTTGAGTAAGCAATTCAACAGAGGATTGATCTGATGCATTACGACCAAAATTTCTTCAGTAAAGAAGTCAGCATTTTGTTCAAAATCGGGAAATTTCACCACCTTGTTCAGATTGAACTCGATTTTATCCTCATTGATATTGAAAGATAACTTTCCATTCTTCACGTTGATTATTGCCCCGGCGGTAGAAAGAAATGGATGACCTAGGATCAGTGGCGTGATGTTGTCTTCGTCCATGTCTAGGACAGCAAAGTTGGCGGGAATATAAAATTTTCCGATGTGGATTGGCCCATCTTCAAGGATACCTTCGGGACGTTTGACTGATCAATTAGCCAACTATAGAATCATTCTTGTAGGCTTCATCTCGCTGGAGCTCAGCTTCTTAGATAAAGATAGTGGAATGGCGATGACACTGGCTCCTAGATCACATAATGCTCGGCTAACCTTCAAGCATTCGATCTCGCAGAGAATGGAGAAACTCTCGGGGTCCCTCAACTTTGGTGGAAGTCGATTCAAAATGGCGGCACTCACTCCTTTAGCTAGGGCAACCGTCTCTTGAACATCAATCCTCCTCTTCTTTGAAAGAATATCTTTCAGGAACTTTGCGTATGTCGGCATCTGCTGGATCGCCTCTACAAAAGGAATGTTCACATGAAGCTTTTTGAGAACTCCAAGGAACCTTGTGAATTGTTGATCCTTCTGAGCCTTCATCAAGCGCTAAGGGAATGGTACTACTGGCTGGTAATCAACTGTGATGGTCACCTTCGGTTGATCTTTAGGTGTAGTGGACTAGTCATGTTTAGTCTACAAGCATTGCATTATCATGTTTTCTTATGTATGCATTTTTTTTATATATATATATGTATGTACAAAATTTATGAAATCTAGTGCCAACTCCCTACCTTACTCTTGTACATATACATATACATATACATATACATACATACATACATACATACATACATACATACATACATACATACATACATACATACATACATACATACATACATACATACATATATCTTTTGTGCCAACTCCCTACTTGACTCTTGTACGTATCTCTTGTACAAAATTTATGGCAACATGGCTCTAGTTTATGAAATCTAGTTTTCTAACCTTTAGCAACTATCTCCATAATATAGATATTTATGATGTGTAGAAGGATGCCCTTAGATCAGTATTTCTTTCAATTCTATTTATTTTCATCTATTTATTCTTGACCATAGTAGAAACTTTATTGAAAGCATTAAGTATCTATTGAGCTTTTGTGAGCTTGAAAATAATTGGAAAACTTTTTGTAGGTTAAAATGACCATAATAGTAGTTGAGGAGGGTAAGAATCTGTTACCTAGAACCATGGTATGTTCGAGCAATTAGATCCGTAGGGAATTCTTGTTTCACGACCTAATGCCAATTAGTCTAGGATCCCCAAACGAAAGCCTGCTACATGGACCATCCTATGCAATATAGAGAAGCACATGAATACTTGACTCACTGTTTAGTTCAAAACTCCAATTTAGAATCTAGGAATGTTTGGGAAAGTAATCTAAAGGGGTGTCTCATCACTTGGTGCCCTAAGATTTTTTGGTATGAGAGTCATCGGTCGAAAGTTCTCTACATGGACTTCCTTGTGCAACCCTATTTGTAGGCTAGAACTTCTCTTGAAAAAAATAATTTGGCACAATATATATTTAGCTATATTATCCTTAAACTCATATGATACTTATTTTTTCAGCATTAATGTTTTCTTTTATAGAGCTGAGGATAAAGAGTTTAAATATGTTTAAGACTTAGAAAGTTAATAGGATAAGGATCTTTGGATAAGTGATTAGATATCTTGGCAATGGCTGTGAGAAGAAAAGGAGAAAGGAAAGTATTGGCTGGTCATATATAGGAAATGAACTAATTTGTCTTATTTCATACGCATAGTCTTTATTTGTTCCTTGAGGACAAGCAAGTGTTCAAATGTGTTTAATGCATGCGAAAAGTGTCACTCATTTTATACAGTTTAGCCTATAATTTTACACATTTTATGTGTGTTCCGTGATCATTTATCATATAATTGCATGAAGAGTTGGTGATCTACTAAAATTTGGTTTTTCCCTTGTTATAGATGGAAAAGGAGAGAATTTTGACTCTAAAATCAGTTATAAGTGGGGTGTTTGATGCATGCAAAAGGTGACATGCATTTCATACTAGCTAGCTTTTCATATTATGCATTTACTATGTATTTCATGGTCATTAGCAGTAAATTGCATGAAGAGTTTGTGATCTACTAAAATTTTGGTTTTCACTTGTTATAAGCTGATAATTCGTCGCGAGGGATCATCTTACAGCCGCTACAGAACACCATGTCAGTCCCCATCAACTTCACCAGGCATTACATGAATCACATAGGCGCTACAGAAGCCGTATGATCTACCGAGAAATCTCTTGGGTGCGAAGCTATATTTCAAGAGCTCTATAGAGATGTGCAAATTAGAACGTTGGGTGTGGCGTCTTTCTCAAGGCCACTATAGAAGATGCAATTTCTGTGAGATACGTTTTCAAGAGTGTTAACTCGAGTTCATGACCATGATGACATGTACATTACCCTGATTCACGACCATGATGCGTATTTATGGATTGTGAAGTACACCGCCACTCAGGATCTACCACGTAATCCCTCTAAACCCTAGCTACTCGGTTCCAAAAGTTATAAATATGGTATAGTGGCCTTTGGACAAGGAGATCATGAAGGCTTGGGATGAATTCTACTCCTGAAGAGAAGCGAAGCATTGTTGATCTTGCATGGGAAATCGAAATACACCATCGATGATCTTAAACTTATGTTTGTATTTCCTGATTCTTTTGGGATGAACTATGAATATTATTTTATATTTAATTCTTCGGTTAGGAGCGATTTGATCTAGGGTTGTACTGGGTCGAGCCCCTAACTTAGGTTCTTTTCTATTGTTTTTACTAGTTGGAATTTTCTGATAGTATTTATGTTTATTCTTCATGCTTTCCTAATTTTTGGTTTTCTTGCATGATGTGTATGCAATCTGAGAGGAAGTTTCAATTGTGTTTGTGTATCTTGAATTCAGAATCGATCTAGGGCTACCTTATGCATGAATACCATGAGTTAGGAGAAACCGAAAGAGGCCTAATTTGTGTAGTCATCTAGGAGAAATCGAGAAAAAAATTAGATGTATAGAGCTAATCACCGAATGCATTGTGTTGGATATCAAGCAAAACACAAAACATAAAGGGTTAGTTTACACGTGTTTAGGGCATAATAAACTACTAAATCCTGAAACATCGGTGAGATGATATTAGAGTAATTTCCCTCACTTTATTCGTTGTTTCAGTTCATTTTTAGGCATAGAAAGATCCTTAGTTACGGTGGTGTAAACAATGTTTTGGATGCTTCTCTATCAGATTTGATCATCATTCAACTAATTGCCTGTGATCACCCTTCTACCATTTAGGTCTTTTAAACACAATACTTTTAAATTACTCGCACACAAATTACTTGTAAAACAAGATAAAAAAATGGTCGTTTAAAAAAAAATTAAATCTAATTTATGAAAAATATGTATGGAATTCTTGCCAAATAAAGATAAAAAACCTATCAAATTTAGTTAGAGATCAACCAATGAGTAAAAACGTCTCCATAGGTTCCTTTTTCAAAAAAAATCAAACTTGTAAAAAAGAGAAGACAAAATTCAAATTTCCCTCACATATAAATTACTTGCCAAACAAGATACAAAATAGTTTGTCAAACAATTTAAATCTAATTTATGCATCACAAGGATTTGGAATTCTTGCCAAATAAAGGTAAAAATTCCTGCGAATTTAGTTAGAAATCTAATTATGGCACAATTTTATAAATAAAATTAAGATCTATACGAAAATAGAAAAAAAGACAAAGAGAAGTCAATTGTTCTAAAATTATCTCACAATTTTAGAAATTCTTGTCAATAGAGGCCATCCTTGTCCAATCAACTAAAAACTTTCTATGTTTGTACTACAAGAAAGAAAAAAAAAGAAAAATATGAAAAAAAATAAGAAATAAGGTATAATTCATGGTTTTTATATGGGAATTTACTAAATTCAAGATGAATACTTCACAACCTTGTACAATAGATGTATGTAAGATGAAAATAAATTATTGAATATTCAGATGGTTAGGAAAACTTGAAGTTATGAATTCCCTTAATGGGTAACTCAACTACCTTGTATTAAACATTCCAGAAAATACCCTTTAACATGTTTATCCTCAAGAAGAAAATACAAGATGCAATAAGATGTCCTAAGACTATTAAACCACCCTTAATGGGTTGACCTAATAGACCTCAAATGATAACATCCTTAACGGATTAGAATTGCATGACACAAATTGCAAATATGTTGAACACAATACAAAGTTAATGATCAATAATTTAAACTCAGAATTTAGGCAAACATGTTCATGAAGAAACAATTCAATTAAAAGTCTCGAAAGCTATATAAGTTTTGCAGTAGCAATAACATCAAAGCATACAAACTAACGTAGAAAATATTTAGAATAGATTGTCTTGATTATAGAAAGGATTTCTTCCCAACAAAATAAGGAACAAGAGATTGCTCCTCTGGATGTCGAGAATATGTTGAACAATTTCTTAACGGATGTATGATCCGACTCCTTCTCAGTAGTCCTTCAGGGTAATCTTTGTTCTCTAGAGTTCTTCTCTCGTTGATAGCTCTAACTCTCTAGCATCCCCCACCTTGCATAGCCTCTTCCTATTTGTTGCAACCAAAGTCTTCTTATACTTTAGGGTTTCCAAGGGTTGGATGTTGCATGTGGACCCTTGGATCCATTTTGCCTTTCAATCAATGGTGATGATGAAGGTCCAATATAAACTTATCCAAATCATTAAAAATACGATAGAATCCAATCTTTAAAGTCTTCAATCAAATTCCAAACTTTTGGCTGTCAAATCATATCAAAATCTTGAATATATGAATATGTGTACCTTCATCGCGCCCTGTGATAGTACATCACGGTCCGTAAGTATATGGGACTGCTTCATCTGTCAAGTCGTCCCAGCCCGTGATGTTTGGTCACTGCATGTAACTCGGACGTCGAAGAAATGTGCAATTGGACTTCTGCTTCTCTCACGGCCCGTTATGATCTTCACGACGCATAATGATTTGAATTTTAAGTTGCATAACGTCGATGAAAGTCATGATATTATCGTTGTGGTCGTGACATCCTTCATTACGGCCCGTAATATTATGTGTTGACGCTGTGGTGCTCTCGGTGAAGGTCATGATTTGCGCATTGCGGTCGTAATCTTCACCATAACGGCCCGTAATAGGTCATCACGGCCCGTAACGTATGAGTTGATGTTGCAGTGCTCTCGATGAAGGTCATGATACGCTCGTAACGACTCATGATGGTCAATGTTGCGGCTAATACTCATTCATCACGGCCCATGATGGATCATGAATATTCGAGTTCCCTTTGTGAAGATGATCCTTTGTGGTTTTAGGTCACTTTCAGTCCTTCCTTGGCTCTCCAAGTGATTTCCTTCAAAATAGTACCAAACAAGAGTAGATTTTGGACTTGAAAAAATATAAACAAATAAAGATAGAAATAAATGCATGCTATGTGAAAATGACTCAAAATCATGCTTAATGCAAGCCCTAAAACATGTTGTAAAATTCATGCATCAAACTCCCCCAAGCTTGGATGTTTGCTTGTCCTCGAGCAATATTCAGAGCAAAACTCAAAAAATAAGAATGGGTTTCAATCATTGCTTCCACCCTACAAAATAACTACTTTTCGCCTGCTTTCATTTATGCACTCATCACCAGAACATCTTTCCACAATCCAGATAATTCTCAGCCTCATAGATTCCTGATACTTAAACAAATTTAAACTCTTTCAAGTTCAACCCTAAGATGCACCAATGATTAGTATATCAAATATGAACTTCAATGTTGAAGACACTAGTGTATATTGAGTTTAATAAAATAATTTGGTTTTCAGATTTTTTCTTTCGCTAAATTTTCTTTTCACATTCTAGCATTCACACATGATTGCACAAGGAGGTCCATGTAGCAGGATTTCGACTGATGACTCATAGACCATATGTCCTTAGGGCAACAGGTGTTGGAGCACCCCTCGAGCTTACTTGCCCGAACTCTCCCAGGTTCTGAGTTAAGGTTCAAATGATAGTAGTGAATTGGCTGTTAGTGTGCTTCTCCATATTGCACAAGGGGGTCCATGTAGCAGGTTTTTGATCGGTGGATCCCAGACCAGATGGTCTCAGGTCACCAGGCAAGAATCCATACGAATCTAATAACCCGAACATTCCAACCTCCTCAACTACTTAAACATAAAAGTTTTCAATCATATATATAACTTATTTTCTGTAATAAGCTCAACATATACTAAATAGTTGAGTAGGGAAATAATTATTATCAATAATAATACAAAGGACATGAAGAACATAAACCATAAATTGTGTATCTAGGATTCTATTTGGCAATAATCTACAATGCATCTTTTCCCCAATTTTAGGTCATAAGAAATAAACTTAAGGCATTAAAATTTCTCGATCTACAAGATGTCTCTGAATATTACTCTCAGAAAATTGACATTTCAAGGCATGAAACAATTTGATATTTTTGGATTTTCAATATTTTTCATTTTTGTTGGATTTTCACTGATAACCATGCAATACAATATCATAACAATGCAATACGAAAATATGTACTAAACAAAGCAAATATGCAGAACATAAGCAAATATGATGCATGAGAATGCAACTCCCCCAAGCTTAAAGCTAACATTGTCCTCAACGTTTAGCCCCACCGAAGGGAGGGTACAAAATGCGTGAAAACATACTCAAAATATAAAAAGTACAAAGTGAACAGACACAACCTAGTCTACTCCTGAGGTGGTGGTGGTGGTGATGGATAAAACAACAATGCTCCATAGTGCCCTTGGTCTACAAGATAGTCGGGCATGCGTCAGACCATGTTCTCAATCCTCTCCTGGCGGTCTCTGATGTCTCTGATGTCACCCTGCATGAAAGTCAGAATAGAACACATGGAAAAAAAGTCATAAGCAACTGGTACACTAGAAGGATCAACATCCATGTAGGAGGACTGGTCATGCTGGGCAGGCTCTGTGGCTCGACGAGGTGGAACCATCGGTGGCAACCGCGGTGCGTCAGAAGGTAGTATGATCTAGTTATCTTCATTAGAGGGATTGAACCGCTCTTTCTCTCAACAAGGAAGGACCATGTCTGAGTCCTTGAAAAGGAAAAATGTGACTCCCCACCGAAGACCCCCAAGCTTCAATGCTTGGACTATGCGCTAGTCCAGAAAAGCTGAATAATCAAGTGTGTCGAGATCATCCAGGTCCAAGTTGAGGTGTTGCGTAATTGGGGTAATGAGAGCCTGATAACAATTGTCCCTTTGTCCTTCTTCGAATTCTTTTGAAAATTACGTGTCAGAAATACTCCCATATTCATAGGTGTATGTGTAGCCATGCAGTAGAGAAACAAAAGTTTTGGCCCTATCACCGAGTCATCGTTGTCGCCTCTCCCAAAAATAGAGGTGGATAAGATCCGGTGCACATATCGAAAGACTAGATTCTGGATCATCGTACTCTTTGCAGTTTAATAATTAAGGCGATCGGCCCCTGTGATACGCCTCCAGAAATCGCTGCCGACAAACTCCTTTGGGATGCGCATATAGCCTTCATCCGGGAACTGGTAGACGACATTGAACTCGGCCAGAGTGAGATTGAACTTTGAAGAGATGAAAATAATAGGACGTGCTATCACCAGTGGCAGTCTTGATCTCGAACGACCTAAGGAACTCAAAATCAATAGGGAAGAAGGTTGGGCACCACTGTTTGATGAAGAACTCCAGGCCGATGTTCCCGAACAGCATAAGGACAAAGTTATGCAGGTTGTACTCCATCATGGTGGCATCGTGCGGGAATCTACTTGGAGTCAGCCAAAGAGTGGAGAGGACATCTGCTCGCGCTCAATGCTCTGTCTTCTTGACTAGCTTCTTAGGTGGCCTTGGAATAAGGCCTAATGCAGGTGATGGAGATTGTTGTTCAATAACAAGCTCCTGGTGTCGGCGGGTGGGAACTTTTTGGTGTGCTTCGGGCGGCTTGAACTGGCCATGGTACTATCACGGGCTATGAATGATCGTGTTGCGGAGCATGAGGTGTTGTAACGGCAGAGGCACGGTCTCATAGTCAGTTGCTGGTTACGAGTTGTGATGACACGTTTCGGCCCATGATACTCAATGTTGCAGTTCGTGAGGGCAGTTGCAGGGCGTGACGACTGCGGCTGCGCGCTTCAACCTGGACTTATGAGTCGTATCATGAGTTACGGCCTATAAGTATCTGGTGGCATGCGGCGTCGTTCAACGTTTGAGGAAGAGGATCATGAGGTGTGATGACAATTGCAGCCGTGACGGATGAAGTGACGCCCCGAAAATGAAGTGACGATGGAATCTCCTTCTTTGCCATGGCCCGTTACGAAGAATAGCCTTACGAGGCTGGTGGAATTAATGGGGCGTGATTATGGATTCCATCGTAGGCCGTGATGGTGCATCGTGAGCATTAAATACAGGTGGGTGATAGTTGAAGAATTAACTCAGGCTTCTCACGGCTCGTGATGAAAGTCACAACTCGTAATAGTTTGGAACCGATTGATTGCTAGTCGTGGTGACGGGTAGAAGCCATAAGTCAGGTATGTTGGAAGGCTTGGAGTTGGTAATGGTCACTTACGGGCCATTATGCTGGGTTATGGCCCATTATGGAAGTCGTGACGGTGACCCTAGTAAACAGTTCTAACGGACCGTGGGTCGGGTAATTGCAGGTGGTGATGACCACTAGAGATGACTTACGTCTCGAGATGGGTTTTCACAGGTCGTTACTCATTTATGGCACCAAAATTTTGCTGCTGTCATGTTTGTGATGAGGTGTCATGGCTCGTGAGCTCAACTGGAGGTCTCAGTCTGTAGGTGTTACGGGTCATGATGTGACATCATGGCTTGTGATGGAGTTGAGTGTTGTTGTTGCGGGTCATTATTACTTCTCACGGGGCATGACATTGGGTCTCACAACCTGTGACATTGTGTAACGACACGTGATGTTAGAGGGCACTGGTGTTATATGGTTTAAAATAGGTTAAGGCAACAAGATGCCTTGAGGATGACCTAGACCTAAGATAAAAATGACTAAGATGTCAATAAAAAGAAAAATCTAAGGGATAGGGTTTAGGCAGATTAGTTCTAATTTAAAGTCTTTAGCTTGACGTGGTTCGGTGTATGCTGAAGTTTATGAAGGATGATGAAATCAATAATGATAGGTAGTATGAAATAAGGAACAATCTCACTAGGGGTATTTGATGTACTCGTTAATGCTCATCATGATGAAGTTCAGCAAACAGGATTGGAATCACCACCGGTTGTTTCTGTTGTTTTTCCCTTATTTTTCGTTGTTGGGCCTTTAAGTAGTACAACTGCATTCTCTGGACGACATTTTGCTTTGTGCTGCTGCTTATCTTGTCTAATTAACAGGCTTCTTACTCACCATTGTATTGTTGTTGCTGGTTTAGACTTAAATGGTTCCTTGGAATTGCTTGGTGACAATTGCGCTGATGACTAAGGTGGATCCTTAGTTGGTGATATTTCCTGGAGGTGTATTGACAAAATTTTTGGTGTCTGAATTGGAGGCAGTGATGTTGTAGTAATAGGAAAATCCAAAGGTGAGCTCCTCCATCTGACTTTTCCATCTTCTATTGTATATCCACTTGTCTCTTTAACACTCCATTCAGTAGTCCATGTCCTTCTTGAAGAATTTCTTTTTGGCCAGCATCTTCGTTTGTGTGAATAGTGTCATGGACATATGATAACTATTAATTCCTCCTCGATGTCCTTCTCAAAATTAGCATTTTGAGAAATCAATTGCGCAACTTGATTCTCTAACGCATATAGTTGCGCTTCTAAGTCATCGAATTTGAGTTGACACTCGAGTTGTTGGATCAATTCATCATTTTCAATTTTGTTTTTCAGTTTTCTCAGCTCTGACTCTATATTTTCGATGAGTTGGTTTTGTAATGTTAGTGTAACACCCCCAAAATCAGACCTTGCCACTTGGCAAAAATCTTGACTTTGGAGACGCTACCGTCATACATCAGTGGCTTTCATTTGACCAATCCACTGGTCAACACCAAGTACATGTCAATGCGGAAGTCAATCCTCAATCTATGACCAGTACCTATGTCATGTGCAAGCCATCCATCACGAACACCATCACGCTGTCGCTGTGCCACACCATCTATTTGAACATATTTGCCTACAAAATTGAATTTGTAGGGGAGATGAACCTCCCGTGAGTTTTGACACTCAGTATGTAAATGATCATAAATAAGATAATCAATATGTAAAGGAAACATTAATTGACAATAAGCTTTAACAATTAACAATATCTCAATAGGGTCGTTCTTTACCTTTGGCCTTTAGCTTTACCTTTCAATACCAATACCCAATAGCAATTTTCAATATATCAATAGGACTATTCTTTTGTCCTTCATTTCCATCAATTATTTTCAATAGATCATTTCCTATCAATTACTTTCAATCAATCAATTTTCAATTATTAGTACATGAAGATTCCAGCGATCCGGGGCCAATATGGCTAGCTAGGCCATGAGTCAACCCGAGACCCATCAATAACAATTAAACTCAGAGAGAGCACCAATAACCCTCAAGTGATTAAAGCCTACTCTCTCTATCAATAACCAAGGACACCAATAACCCTTATAGAATTAAAGTCTGCCCTTGTTCAATAACTCAGAACACCGATAACCCTTATAGGATTAAAGCCTGTTCTCAATAACAATTGGGAAAACACCAATAACCCTTATAGGATTAAAGCCTGTTCTCCAAGTCCGCCGGGGCCTTCCTCTTCATGCATCAATTCAATCACAATCATTTCATCTTTTAAATCTTTATCTTGAGTTATGTTATCGTTTAAAGACACCTAAACCTACACCGTTCATCAATTCATATTCAATCAATCAATACAATCACATCATCATAAAATCTTGGACCTTATATTAGAAATCTGGTAAGTGGTCACGGCCCGTGATAGGTCTGTCACGGCCCGTGACAGTACTGTCACGGCCCGTGAAGACTTGGTCACGGCCGTGACTGGAGCGTCAAGTTTTTCCACATCGTCACGGCCCGTGACGAACTTGTCACGGCCGTAACGTAACAGTGTGCCTGCGACCGCTGCCTTGCGCCTCGTGCCCGTAATCGACCGTTCTATACTGTCACGGTCCGTGACATACACATCACGGTCGTGACACAACAGGGCGTGGTCACGACTCGCGATGCCTTGACCCTTGAAGTCACGACCCGTGAAGGTTATCACGGTCGTGCCTGGGTACTCCGTTGTTCCTCATAACGGCCCGTGACGAGATCGTCACGACCGTGATGGTCTCCATCACGGCCCGTGATGTAGTCATCACGACCGTGATGGGTCGTCTGGGTGTTTCGCGCGCCGTCCTGTGCCGCCATCTCTGTATCGTCACGGCCCGTGATAGGTCTGTCACGGCCGTGACGGGAATTCTGGGCGCGATGTTGCCTCTTTTTCCTTCTCCGAACAGATCCGAAACTTTTACTATATGTATATTATTTTATGGAGATCGATTATACTATGTTTTCTACGATTTTTAACCTTGAAATCTACATCATATACATCATCTATTAATCTATTTCTAATCAATCCGTCGCATGTAGGGGAAATCTTTCTAGGGCATAAACATCATAGAGATTTAAAAACCAGAATCTACAATCTATGATTATCATATCCAATCCATACCTAAAGTCCTAATTATGATCATAATTACATACAGAAAATCTTAATTATAATCACAATTACATACCGTCCTCTATAGCCAACCTATCTTCTTCCTTGTCATTGATCTCCTACTCCATGTTGATCTAACCCTGTGAGGAGAGAGAAGGAAGAGGGAGAGAGAGAGAGAGGAGAGGGAGAGAAAATTATGGGATGAGAGAAGAGGGGTTGGGTCCTATTTATAGGGAAGAGAAGTTTATCCCTAGATGGAGTTTGAATACAATTCGGACTCTCAAGAATAACTTTGTATTTGATTATAATTTTATAAGATAATCTTTCATATGATTAGGATTCTTTTAAAATAGTCAACATAGGATTAGGAATATTTAATTGATAAGAAATATAACAATTTGATTTCAATTCAAACTCTTTTCCTAATCTTAACCAACTATATCTTTCCTTATCCTATCTATCTCCTCTTTATTTTATTTTATTTTTATTTTAAAAATCTGAGATATTACAGTTAGTCTTATTTCAATTGTCGTGATAAATTGACCAACCATTTCTACAAGATTGCTCTGAGGTGCTGTTATATTTTGACGCCACTTGGATTTTTGTTTTGCTTTCTTAAATTTGATGTATGTCTCTCCAAATTTGTGATTTGATCCTGTCGTATGGAGAGTTTCTTCAAGATGGAATTCATCATGTTTTGTGATGAGAGCTAATGGTTCCATGGTGTGAATTTCTTCTTGATTCTATTAAGGCTTCATAGATGCCGCCTTTTTTTGAATTTCCTTTTGCTTTTCCAACTTCTTTATTCTCCTCAATTTGTTGATTGATATTCACTTTCTTCTTCGCCATTGAGGGTAGATGATATGTGCTTGAAGACCAAGTTGTGTACAAAAAATAATTCCTGAAACGCTTACACAACATTAGAGGAAAAGTGAAGGTAATAGAAAATAAAATCTCAAAGTAGCTCGAAATAAGAATAGTAGTTAAAGATAAATCTCCGGCAACGACGCCAAAAACTTGATGCAAAATTTGCGAACACAAGAAAATCAATGCTAGCAAATGCACTAGTCGTTCAAGTAATAGAGTGTATGAGTAAGGTTGTCGATCCTACGAGGAATTAATTAACTGCCTAATCAGATTTCAGGGCTAATAGGAGATAAACAATGATTTTAGGATGGAGTTTGAGAGAATTAATAATATATAAATATAAATAATAATAGTAACATGGGATGATGACTAGGGCTTGGACAATACTAAATTCAAGATGAATACTTCAGAACCTTGTACAAAGACGTATGTAAGATGAAAATCAATTATTGAATCGTTTGATGGTTAGGCAAACATAAAGTTATGAATTCCCTTAGCGGGTAACTCAACTATCTTGTATTAAAAAGTCTAGAAAATACCCCTTAACAGGTCTATCATCAAGAGGAAAATATAAGATGCAGTAAGATGTCTCCCTAGACTATTAAACCACCCTTAATGGGTTGACCTAACAGACCACAAACGATAACATCCTTAAGTGATCAAAATTGCAGGACATGAATTGCAAATATGTTGACCACACTACACAATTAGTGATCAATAATTTAAACTCAAAATTCAGGCAAACATTTTCATGTAGAAACAATTCAACTAAAAGTCTCGAAAACTATATAAATTCTGCAGTAGCAATAATATCAAAGCATACAAACAAATATAGAAAATATTCAGAATAGATTGTCTTAATTATAGAAGGTATTTCATCCCAACAAAGTATGGAACAAGAGATTACTTCTCTGGATGTCGAGAAGATGCTGCACAACTCCTTAACAGATGTATGATCTGACTCCTTCTCAGCAGTCCTTCAAGGTAACATTTGTTCTCTAACGTTCTTCTTTTGTTGATGGCTCTAACTCTCTAGCATCCCCATCCTAGCATAGTCTCTTCCCAATTGTTGCAATTGAAGTCTTCTTATACTATAAGGTTTCCTAGGGTTGGATGATGTTGCATGTGAACCCTTGGATCAAGCCTGCCTTTTGATCAATGGTGATGATGAAAGTCCAATATAAACTTATACAAATCCTCAGAAATATGATACAATTTGTCAAGTCGTAAGTATATGGGTCTACTTTCTGGCCCTCAAATCATGTCAAAATCTTGAATATATGAATTTGCATACCTTCATCACAGCCCATGACAATACATCACGACCCGTAAGTATATGGGTCTGCTTCATCTGTCAAGTTATCATGGCCCATGATGTTTGGTCTCGGCCCGTAACTTGAGCGTCGAATAGATGTGCAATTGGACTTCTGCTTCTCTAACGGCCTGTCATGATCTTCACGGCCCATAATGATTTGAATTTGAAGTTGCAACACATCGGTGAAAGTCGTGATATCATCATTGTGGTCATGACATCCTTCATTATGGCCTGTAATATGTCATCACAACCCATAATTTTCTGTTGACGCTCTGGTGCTCTTGGTGAAGGTCGTCATATGCACATTGTGGTCGTAATCTTCACCATAACAACCCGTAATAGGTCATCATGACCCCTAATATATGAGTTGAAATTGCAATGCTCTCGATGAATGTCATGATACGCTAGTAATGGCTCGTGATGGTCAATGCAGTGGATAATACTCACTTATGACGACCTGTAACAGGTGGTCATGGCCTGTGATAGATCCTGAATATTCGAATTCCCCTTGTGAAGATGCTCCTTTGCGGTTTTAGGTAACTTTTAGTCATTCCTTGGCCTCTCCAAGTGATTTCCTACAAAATAATACCAAACAAGAGTAGATTTTGGACTTGAACAAATATAAACAAATAAAGATAGAAATAGATGCATGCTATGTGAAAATGACTAAGAATCATGCCTAATGCAAGGCCTAAAATATGTTGTAAAATGCATGCATCAACGATCACCACGGTAGCTACGGCCAAGAAAACATTCGCTACGGGCTAGGGAGGCTCACTACAATTATTAGAAGATCTTGCTACGGGCTGCCCATAGCAAGTTCAATCTCACTATGGGTGACCCATGTAGAATCTAGATGCCACCAAGAGGGGGGGGGGGGGGNCCTAATTAGACATATATTATTATAATTATAATTTATAGGATTTATTTATATTTATGTATTATCATTTTCACAGGTGCCACTTGGCGAAATATGATTGGTCGTAAGAATAATAAATACTAACAAATTTGATAGTATAATAATGGCACTAAAAATGATAATTATTATGAAATTTAATTAGGGTTATCACACTTACACCCTCTTCTTCTCCTTTCTTTCTCTCGAGGACAAGGAGACAACCTCATAAAATTGTTCAATCTTGAACGCACACTTCAACTTCCTTCTATTATGGATTTGACACTCGAAATCTTAGAAGGAGGAACTAAGTCTTTTCACTCAAGCTCTCAAGTTCACTAAACAATTTTGCCAAAGTAACTTCGCAAGACTCTTGGGATTATAATTTATACTATGCTCTAACGACCTAATCTCTCCCTTAGAAAATTGTCCGTTAATGCAAGTACAGTACCCTTCACCTACCCCTCGGTCGTCCGCTTCTTTTGTTTCGGTTGACCGCTGCTCCGGTGAAGTCATCCATTGAACTGCCGTCTAGTGCTTCGATTGTCCACTGTTCACCTTCGGACGTCCGCATTTCAGAGATTTAGGCTTTGTTCCTTTGTCAAGCTTCTTCAGTCGCCTACCAATCCTTTGGTTGCCCAATCTTGACTTGTGCTTAGATCTTCAACTCTTCTTTGGTCGTCCGCTGATTGCACACCAATCTCTCGGACGCCCTTTGCTTCAGTTGAAATCCTATGTCAAGCTACTTCGATCGTCCTCTGATCCTTCGGTCGCCCGACTTGACTTGTACTTAGATCTTCAACTCTTCTCTGGTCGTCCGCGGATTGCACACCAATCTCTCGAACGCCCTTTGCTTCAGTTTAAATCCTATGTCAAGCTACTTCGATCGTCTGTTGATCCTTCGTTCGCTTGACTTGACTTGTACTTAGATCTTCAACTCTTCTTTGATCGTCCGCTGATTGCACACCAATCTCTCGGACACCCTTTGCTTCAGTTGAAATCCTATATCAAGCTACTTCGGTCGTCCGCTGATCCTTCGGTCGCCCAACTTGACTTGTGCTTAGATATTCAACTCTTCTCTGGTCGTCCGTTGATCCTTCACTGAGTTCCTCGGACAGATGCTTCATTCTTCTGACATTCTTTGGACGTCCTCTAACAACACTCAGATTCTTTGGACGTCCTTTACTTCGTCTATCAGATATACTGGTCGACCACTGCTTTGCCTGATCAGCTCTCGGACGATCGTTTGTCTCCATATGAACTTCATTGGTCGTCCGCTCATATCTACACCTTAGCTCATACATTCTTTAGGTCGCCCACTACTTTACCTCCAAGGCTCTCGGGCGACCGTTCTCTTCGTCTGAAATCTATCGGTTGTCCGCTCTTCACCTTCGGACGACCTTTCATTCTTCTAGCATTACTTTGATCGTCCATAGCTTTAACTCAAGAGCCCACAGACGTCCTTTCACTAACACTGGCACTCTTCCGGTCGGCCACTGTTTTAACTCTAAAACTCTCGGACGACCTATCTCTTCATTTAGAGTTCTTCGGTCGTCCACTGTTCAACTTCAGACGAATGTTCACTTTCCTTAGCCGCAATCATCACAACTTGTCTTCTTCATTGGGCATCCTCTTTCCATTCTGGCGCCCGCTCTTCAACCTTAGTACTGTTGACTTCGAACCTTCGGTCGCCCACTATCTTCATCGGGCGACCTTTCCTGTTCAACCTTATCTTCGGTCGTCCGTCAATCATCCTCAATCGACCGCTTAGTACTTGGCTCCTTTTCTTCAGTCTTTGTTTCACACAGAGGTAGACCACTTCACATCCTTTGGACGACCGTTCCATACTTAGGATTTTTTTTATGTCTTCTCTGTGCATAGGTCGTTTGTTCTTCAACTTCGGTCGACCTATCACTGGCTGAACATGAAAATCCTGTCTTTCATAGATCAAATCAAAAAGTTCATTAGCACAAACTAAGCTTCCTTACAAATTTGTGATCATCAAAACAATCTCGGGATCCTAGATTCAACAATCTTCCCCTTTTTGATGATGCAAATTTATGAGGAGTGAGCTTATTGTTAGTTATAAATAGAAAAATCATACAAAAATTCAACTAACCAAACATGCTCCCCTTAATCATATATCTCTTATTATAAGCAATTGTCCCTCTTAACTCATGCATAAATTGAGGACATGTAAATCAGAAATACTCTGCAGTTTATTTCAAACACTTTATCATTGAGAAGCATACTTCAGAAATTATCTTTGCACATTAGATTTATCATTTCATTTCTGAAACATAGAATGTCATACAAAAGATCATTCAGATTAACAAAAACGTTTAGAAACACATAAAATAGCATACATTTAATTCATTCAGACTAAAGTGTTTTTCATACAAAAAGCTTTGTTTACAACACAAAACTAGTCTATCTAATCTTCTTGATCCTTATCCTTCTTCTTCCTCTTGAAGTTTTTTCCAAACTTATTTTCAGGAGAAGAATTTGTTGAAACCTCAACTATATCCTTAGTAAGCTTTGTTGTTTCTACTAGTATTTTTTTTCACTGCTTCTTCCATTAGAATGTTGATTCCTTAATCTTGCTCAGCAAACAAGTCTTGAAACTCATCCTCTATTCCATCTCTCCCAATTGCTGCTTCAGTAGTAACTTGGTCACTTTGCATATCTCAATGATTGCTTGTCCAGCTAGTACTTCAATGTTTGTTTGGCCAACTTCTTCTTCTTGTGCAGAGTTTCTTTCTTGATCAACTCCTGCACTTTGAAGATCAATATCTTGATCAACAATTTCCCTTCTTTCAGCAGCTTCCCTTTGGTCTTGAGGAGTATCATCAGGTTCATTTTCTTCTCCTTGAAATTCCTCTCCTCGAGCTCTCTGATCCTCACCCTGAGCTTCTTCTTCAGTAGCCTCCCTATTTTCCTCCTCTAGAGCCCCTTCTTCACCAGGTTCAAGTCTCTCTACTGCTAGTACAGGCTCTTCTACAATGGGCTCGAGTGTCTCCTCATCCGGGGGTGCAGGTTCATTCCTCTGATTGCTCTCTCCCCCTTTGTAATTATCAGAAGGAGGATGTGCATAGGGATCATAACCTGTGGCCTTCATGAAACCATCCATTGTCTCCCATTGTTGATAGGCTTGATTGTGATGAACAACAATCTCCCATTGTCTCCCATTGTTGATAGAATTAGTGTAGGCATGAAGGTCAAATAGAGAGTTTCTGTCATACCAGAAACCTAAGTTTGGAGTATTTTTAAGATACCTCAGAATTCTTTTGGTGGCAATCAAGTGAAAATCCTTGGGATTGGCCTGAAATCTGGCACATAAACATACACTAAACATAATGTCTAATCTAGAGGCAGTCAAGTATAGAAGATTTCCAATCATGCCTTTGTATAATTTCTGATCCACACTCTTCCCTTTCTCATCATTATCAAGTTTAGTGAGAGTGCTCATGAGAGTAGAGCTAGGCTTGCAATCTTCCATCCCAAATCTCTCAAGTAACTCCTTTATGTATTTCCCTTGGTTCAGAAAAATTCCATCCTTAGATTGTTTAACTTGAAAACCAAGAAAATATGTTAACTCTCCTACTAAACTCATCTCAAACTCTTTATGCATGAGATTTCAAATTCTTTACACATTTGGAAATTTGTGGATCCATAAATAATGTCATCCACATAAATGTGCACCACTAAAATATCAATCCCAAAATGTTTCAAGAATAGAGTTGTATCCACTTTTCTCTTTGAAAACTCATTTTCAAGAAGGAATGAGCTTAATCTTTCATACCAAGCTCTAGGAGCTTGCTTTAACCCATATAGTGCCTTAGAAAGCTTAAACACATAATCCGAGTGTTTTGAACTCTCAAAACATGGAGGTTGTTCTGCATAAACTTCCTCATTTATGTATCCATTTAGAAATGTTGATTTCACATCCATTTGAAATAGCTTAAAATTCTTGAAGTAAGCAAACGCTAAAAGAATCCTTATTGCCTCTAACCAAGCAACTGGTGCAAAAGTTTCATCAAAGTCAATTCCTTGAATTTGAGAGTATCCTTTTGCAACTAGTCTAGCTTTGTTCTTAATTACAACTCAAGTTTCATCTAATCTGTTTTTGAACACCCATTTTGTTCTAACTATGGGATGATCCTTAGGTCTCTTAACCAAGTGCCAAACTTGATTTCTTTCAAAGTTGTTCAGCCCTTCATGCATGCCATTTATCCAGTTTGGATCAGCCAATGCATCATATATGATCTTGGGTTCTATTTGAGATAGAAAGGCAGAGAAGGCACAAAAGTTTCCTAATGACTTTCTTGTTATCACCCCTTGATTTATATCTCCAATAATGTTTTCTAAGGGATGTGAAGGTATTTGTCTCCAATCATTTTGTCCAGTGGGAGGTAGTTATATTTCTAGTTCAATTCCTTGTGGGTTTTCCTCATTTACCACAGCAATTTCATTAGTTGTGGTTTCAATAGGTTGAGAGTCTTCTTCTTTATGAGTAAACTCATCTAGGTCATGATCACCTTTATTGTCTTCTTCTATGATCTCAATTTTCTCAATTTGATCAAGGACATTGTCATTTTCATTGAAAGTGACATGTATTGATTCATCAACCACTAATGTTCTTTTGTTGTACACTCTATAAGCTTTGCTAAGATTTGAGTATCCTAGAAAGAGTGCATCATCACTCTTTTCATCAATTTTTTCTAGTTTATCCAAGGTTCTTAAAACAAAGTATTTGCACCCAAATACTCTAAAGTATGAAATGTTTGGCCTTTTGCCATACATCATTTCAAAATAGATTTTTTTTTCTCCAAAGGTCTAATTAACACTCTGTTCTGAATATAACAGGAAGTGTTGACAGCTTCTGCCCAAAAAATATTTGGGCAACTTTCTTTCACTAAGCAAGGTCCTAGACATCTCAATTAAGGTTCTATTCTTCCTCTCAACTACTCCATTTTGGTGTGGAGTTCTTAGTGTTGAGAATTGATGTAGAATTTTATTTTTCTCACAGAATTCTTCAAACCTTAAGTTTTCAAATTCACCTCCATGATCACTCCGGATCTTGGAGATTTTCAGATTCAGTTCATTTTGAATCCTATTCCCAAAAAAGATAAACATATCAAAAGTTTCATGTTTATGTGCAAGAAACAAAGTTCATGTTCATCTAGAGTAGTCGTCTACAATTATACACACATATTTCTTACCACCAAGGTTGGTGGTGCAAATTGGATCAAATAAATCAATATGTATCAATTGAAGAGGTCTATTCGTTGAAATCTCATTTTCTGATTTAAAGGATGTCCTATGTTGTTTGCGCTTTTGACATGAAGAACAAAAGATTTTTTTCTCAATTTTGTTCAAACCTCTAGCAAGATTATGTTTCACTAACTCGTGCATGGCTTTATAGTTTAAGTGTCTTAGTCTCCTATGCCATAGTTCAATTTCATCATGCATACCATTTAGGAATTTGTGATTAGACAAATCATCAAAGTCAATCACATACTCATTTTGATGCCTTTATGCAAAACCTTTTCAGTGTTATCACATATTAAACATTTCTTTTGTTCAAACTTAACAATGTAGTTTTTATCACATAGTTGGTTAATACTTAACAAGTTATGTTTTAAGTTCTCTACTAACCATACATCTTCTATAACTACATTACCGAGTTTTCCAATGTTACCTTTACCAAGGATTTTCCCTTGGTTGTTATCCCCAAAAGTTACTCTTCCACTTTGTGTTCTTGTTATGCTCAAGAAGTTTTCTTCATTCCCAGTCATATGTCTTTTGCAGCCACTATCAAGGTACCATCTTGTTGATTTCCTTTTGTTTCTTTTAGCACCCTGCAAGAACAGCCATTATTTATGTCTTTGCTACCTAAAATACTTTTGGTCCAGAGGTGTTAGTGCTGAGAGTTCCCTTAGGAACCCAGATTTGTCTAATATTGGAATGAAAACTCCTCCAAGCTTTACATTCAAAACTATAGTGTCCTAACCAATTACAACAAAAGCATGTAACATTCCTTGCATACACTTTCTTCCAGTTATGATGATCATAAGCTTTTCTGTTATACATTTTCATAAACTGTGCATTTCTATTAGTGTGCAGAACTTTTGGTTTAACAGAATTGTTGTTTATATTTACAGGAGCGATATAAGAGTAAGAATGTCCGTAACCATTTCTAACAGTATGCATGTGAGCAGGTTTAATGTTTCTATGATACATGAAAGCATAATTCTTTTACTTTGGCTTAATTACAGCATTTTTGTATCTAACATTTGCATTTCTTTTTTATGACAGCCTATTTTTATCAACAATAACATGTTTAGTATTTATGACAGTTTTAGCTTTATAATTTACACCATTCTTATCTTCAGTTTAGAGCTAGTAGAAACAATTCTAGATTCATTTAAACAAGTAGAAGTGCTGGGTGAGTTTGGATCAAAAGAGTGTGAAGCTTTTATAAAAGTAGTTGTTTGAGATATATTATCACTAAAAGAGTCAAAACCTAAACCTTTCTTTTTCAAGGGACTTTTGTGTTGTGATAACATTACATCTTACATTTTTTTACCATAATAGAATGTTTCAAATTTATTTTTAATATCAAGCAGTTTTGATTTCAAGAAATTTATAATTTCAACATGTTTTTCTAAGTTATCATTATTAGTCACCATTTGAGCACTCAACTCAGAAATTTATTTTTCGAAATCAACATTATTTTCCTTCAACTTATTATTTTCTTGAACATGATTATCATTTTTCCTTTTCAAAATAGAATATTTTCTAATCATGACATTGAATTATTTATGCATGTCAAATATGATATCTTCTTCACATTCATCACTATCACTATCATTCGTGTGAGAGGAAGATACCTCATCATTTGCCATGAAGCAGAGCAATGCTTCTTCTTCCTTCTTTGTAGATGCTCATTCAGCTTCACTGTCTTCATCACTTGAATCATCCCAAGTGACTTTAAGTGTCTTCTTCTTCTTGTAATATAAGGAACTCTTCCCTTCGTTCTTTCTGTTCAGCGTAGGACACTCGCTCTTGTAGTGTCCAAGCTTGTTGCATTCATAGCATTTTATCCTTGAATTATCAGTTGGTCCCTTCTTCTTTAATTCCTTTTTCTTATGAGAATGCTTCATGAATTTTCTGAACTTCTTTGCATATAGGGTCAGCTTCTCCTCACTAAAATCTGCATCATTATCCTCAGATTCTTCAAGCTCATCTTGACTCTCAATCCTCTTAGACTTTAGAGCTATGGTCTTCTTTCTTGAGCTTGATTCTTCTCTTTCTTCTTCAAGTGACATCTCATAGGTCAGGAGAGATCCTATGAGATCATCAAAGTCCTCTTCATATGCCATTTTGGAGTTAAGGACCTGAGAAGCGTTTTAACTTTCTGATCATTAGATCTTGGGTCGCCCAAAGCAGCCAACCCATTAACAATATCATTGAAACAAACTAACATGCTATTTATAGATTCATCATGCTTCATTTTAAAATAATCATATTGATGATGTAAAATGTTTAATTTTGATTCTTTAACCTTTTCAGTTCCTTTATGAGTAACTACAAGCTTTTCCATATTTCATTGGCACTAGTACACTGAGATATCCTATTGAATTCAGTTTGATATAATGCACAATAAAGAACATTCTTAGCTTAGCTTTCCAATCTAATTTAAGTAGGTTCTTAGTTGTAGAGTCTAGTTCACTCTTGGAAAGAGGAACATGTACACCATTTACTATTCTAGTGGGCATACCAAAACCATTTTCAATGACATCCCAAATGTCACTGTCCATGGAACATACATAAGCTTGCAATCTAATCTTGCAATAAGAGAAGTTAGATGCATTGAAAAGGGGAGGTCTAGAGGTAGACTGTCCTTCACCTAGGGTAAAGTTATTTGATGTCATTTTATCTCTAGATTGTTAGATCTATACAAGATTTGTATATATGTACAAATTTGTGAGCAACCTAAGCTCTAATACAAATTGTAGGATCTAGATGGCACCAAGAGGGGGGAGGGGGTGAATTGGTGTATTAAAATTTTCAGCTATATAAATTAGTTATCTTAGCAGAAGCACACAAATGCAAATGCAAATAAAGAAGAGAGGCAAACAAACAAAGGTTTGTTGACGAGATTTAGCCGAACTCTTGGCCTACGTCCCTGCTCCGGTCTTCTCGAGCTCGAGACCTCTAGAGATCACTAAATTCCTTCTTCTAGGGCGAAGGCTCACTTACACCTTCTTCTTCTCCTTTCTTTTTCTCGAGGACAAGGAGACAACCTCTTACAATTGTTCAATCTTGAACGCACACTTCAACTTCCTTCTGTTCTAGATTCGACACTCGAAATCTCAGAAGGAGGAACTAAGGTTTTTCACTCAAGCTCTCAAGTTCACTAAACAATTTTGCCAAAGTTACCTCCCAGGACTCTTGTAATTATAATTTATACTCAGCACTAACGACCTAATCTCTCTCCCAGAAAACTAGTCGTTAATGCAAGTACAATATCCTTCACCTACTGCTCGATCATCCGCTTTCTTTGTTTCGATCGACCGCTGCTCCGGTGAAGTCAGCCATTGAACTGTCATCTGGTGCTTCGGTCGTCCACCATTCACCTTCGGACGTTCGCAGTTCGAGCTTTAGCCTTTGCTCCTTTGTCAAGCTTCTTCGGTCGCTCGCCAATCCTTTAGTCGCCCGATCTTGAATTGTGCTTAGATCTTCAACTCTTCTCTGATCGTCCGTTGATTGCACACCAATTTCTCGGATGCCCTTTGCTTCAGTTGAAATCCTATGTCAAACTACTTCGGTCGTCCGCTGATCCTTTAGTCGCCCGACTTGACTTGTACTTATATCTTCAACTCTTCGCTGGTTGTCCGCTGATTGCACACCAATCTCTCGGACGCCCTTTACTTCAGTTGAAATCCTATGTCAAGCTACTTCGATCGTCAGCTGATCCTTCAGTCGCCCGACTTGACTTGTGCTTAGATCTTCAACTCTTCTCTGGTCATTCGTGGATCGCACACAAATCTATCGGACGCCCTTTACTTCAGTTGAAATCCTATATCAAGCTACTTCGATCGTCCATTGATCCTTCGGTCGCCCGACTTAACTTGTGCTTAGATATTCAACTCTTCTCTGGTCGTCCTCTGATCCTTCACTGAGTTCCTCGGACGTCCGCTTCATTCTTCTGACATTCTTTGGACGTCCTTTGACAACACTCAGATTCTTTGGATGTCCTTTACTTCTTCTGTCAGATATACTGGTTGACCACTGCTTTTCTTGATCAGCTCTTGGATGACAGTTTGTCTCCATATGAACTTCATCGGTCATCCTCTAGTCCTTCGGACGTCCGCTCATATCTACTTGATGCGTAAAATCCAGCAGTGCAAAAGAAAAGCCAGCAAGTATACTAATCACACATAAGTAATATAGAAGATGAGAAGAGATATCGTTCCCACGAGGATTATTATGAATTATCTTAATCAATTCTAAGGTGATTTGGGAGAATCAGTTTAATGAATGTTTATTTAATTATTCAGGACATAAACTAACCAAATAATTAGAAGAAATATAAATGTGATAATTGACTAGGTGAATTCAAGAGATGGAGAATGCAGGGGTTTGTTCACCTCTAAGTTGATTGGATTAAGTTAAGCACAAATTATTCCTAATGATGGACTAGGTATGCTAAAGGTGTGATCCCCTCAACAGGTGCAATCACCTATCTTAAAATCAGAATTACTAAGGATGTTCAAACGAATCCACCTCATATAAATCCTCAATTAAGATGCAATATTGTGCTGCAAACCTAAACTATTGATTGCTTAAACAAGACCCACCAATAGGCTACGCAACCTAAATCTAACACAAGTATTCAAACTGTGATATGCAATGGTAAGACTTATATTTCTGGATCAATTTTTCATACAAATCAGATCTTAAAACCCTTCTACACTAACCAGCTAATAAAAGATATTCAAGATCATCTCAGAAGAAAAACAACATTAAGAACACATCACACATTAAAAAAGGAATAATTTATACGATCATCCAATCAACATTAGGGTTCACAAACTCCCTAAAACAAGCTACTCACCAATAAAATCGTTCATAACTAAACAACATAAGAAGTTCATCTCAGAAAATAAAGAATTATAGAAACTACGAAGGACGAAGTCGAACAGCCTTCCAGTGAATGCACCATTCTTCCCTCCAATCCAGCAGCCTCTAACCTTTGTCTTCTCTTCTGCAAGGGTTGAATTAATTCCCTGCCAGTCGTCCTCTCAATATTCTGAAACTATCCTTTTATATTATGCTCCAAAACTAGGGTTTCGTCACAACCTTCGGATCCAATCAACGTTTTCTCCACCAACAGTCATGATAAAATCCTATATAACTATTAAAAAATGTCTCTTAATCAGTCCTCCAAGGGTTTAGATCAATTGCACTTCTTCTAGGCCATCAAATCTCGTGATAAACTTCGAAACCGAAATCTCGTAGCATCGTAATGGCCCGTGAAGCTCCATAACGGCCCGTAAGTTAACAATTTCCGAATAGTATTCATACCTCACGGCCCGTAACAGATCTTCACGGCCTGTAAGTCGTGATCAGATGAGGTGGATTCTCGGTCATCATCGACTTACGACCCGTAACCAGTTGTCACGCCCCGTAACACTTGAATTTCTACTCTGCTGCCCACTGGAACGGTCGTGACCATGCATGACGGCTCGTAATGTTCCGATTGCTGATGTCCTGGACTACATCACAGACCATAACTTCGAATAACACCCGTGACAGGTTCAATTGGAGTGTTGCTTTGTTTTGTCGAGGCCATAACATTGAGTTGCGGCTCGTGACATTGAACTGACTGCACTTTGATCTCATCACAGCCCATGACATATATCATAACCCGTGAATCGTGAGCAGGTCTGCTTCCAGAGGTGATTTCATCCACTTACGGCCCGTGATGAATCATCACGGCCCGTAACAATTTCGCTGTAGCTCGGCATCGCTTCGGCAAGCGTCATGATACGCACTTACGCCTCGTGATATCACATGTAACGACCAATAATTTGTTGTAAAGGCCCATAACATGTTGAATTGTCGATTGGGAGCTTCGGCAACGGACGTAATACGGATGCTGCGGTCGTCACCTTCTTCATTACAACCCGTTATACTTCATAATGGCCCGTTACGCCTGGGTTGAAATTGCATTGGCCTCTTGATAGGTCATGATGTTGCGTAATGGCTCGTGATGACTTTACTTGCTCCTTTTATACAATTATCACGGCCCATAATAGCTTGTCAAGGCCCGTGATGAACATGTAATTTGGTTCCTGTCGATTCTACCCTTTAAAAGCTTCTCCTGAGCTGATTTCCTGCAAAATTAACATAAACAAGAGAAGAATCATGACTCGAAACAATATGAACAAAAATTGAACTAAATGGATGCATGCAACCTAAAAATGACTCAAAATCATGCACCATGCACGTCCTAAAACATGTTAAAATAAGCATGCATCGAATTCCCCCAAGCTTGATGTTTCCTTGTCCTCAAGCAATGCTCAAAGCAAAACTCAGTACATAAGAAAATCAATCAGTGCTTCCACCCTGTAGAGTAGCTACTTTTCGCATGTCCTCATTTATACACTTATCACTAACATCCTTCCACTTTCCAACAATCATTGCCTAATAGATTTTTGATGCTTAAACAATTTTAAACTCCCTCGAGTTTAGCCCTTACATGTCTTAATGATCCTCATTTCAAATAAGAACTTCAATATTGAATACATAATTGTATACTGAGCTTAGTGAATTTTCTCTTCTCATGTGGATTCTAGCTTTAAGACAAGATTGCACTAGGAGGTCCTTGTAGCGGGCTTTCGACTGATGACTCCCAGACCAGATGGCCTTAGGGCAATAGGTGTTGAAAGACCCCTCGAATTTACTTGCCTGAACTCTCCCAGGTTCTGAATTAAAGTTCGAATCACAACAGTGATTTGTTTGTTAGTGCGCTTCTCCATATTGCCCAAGGGTTCCCTGTAGCAAGCTTTCAATCGGTAGATCCCATACCAGATGGCCTTAGGTCACCAAGCATGAACCCTACGGATCTACTAACCCGAAACCTTCAAGGTTCTGGATAACACATGTTACAAACACCTCAACTACTTAAGCATATAATGTATACATTTATTTTTTTTCCATTTTTTTTTTCAATATCTAATCTTGTCTTCTCTTGCAGCAATAAGCTCAACATACCATTATGCATTCAATAAGGAAGTAGTTATTCTCAAACTAAACACTAGATAGTAGAGCATTAACAAGAATTGGTCATCTAAGTAACTGAAAATCTATTTGGCATCAACCTACAAACCTTTTTCCAAATGTTTAAATGATAAGTGATAAATCAGAACACCTCACTTTCGCTATCTACAGGGTGTCTTTGAACATTCTTCTCAGAAAAATAAACTCCAAAGCTTGTGAAAATATTGATGACGATGTTTTATGGATTTTTGATATATATAATTTTTTTTTCAAATGAATTAATTATGTGATGCAATGCACGAGAATGCACTCCCCCAAGCTTAAACCTAACACTGTCCTCAGTGTTTAGGTCCAACCGAAGGGAGGTGATAATGCATGAAAATGACAACTAGAAAGATGAGATATGACCTGGGTTACTCTCGCGGTGAATGTAATAGGAACTTGGATGTAGCAGAGACCATAGCTCAATCATATAAATCTGTAGTGTTCGACGAGAAGATGAACCTGCAAATGGTCAGTTGATACAACATATAGAGCGTCTTTGCTGGGTTGGACAGTTGCGGGGTAAAATGTGCTCACAATCTTATCACGGCCCGTAATATAGGTGCATACGTCGGCCATTTTGTTTCACGGGTCGTGATGTATGGTTACGACTCGTGATAGGATTAAATGTTTGGTAACCGCCATTTTTACGGTTCGTGAGGTAGGCTGTCGAGAGGCAACGTTTGGGTCTTTTCCAGGCACGACCCGTAACTTGTGGTCATGGCCCGTTATGACATCTCACGGCGCAAGGCAACAGTCGTAATGGAATCTCACGGGCCATAGGTCGGGCTCTTTCGGACTTTGGACATCAGACCTGGATGACTTACGACCCGTAATAGTACATCACGGGTCATGAGATGTATGTGCTAAAACAATATCGGCTCTGTATACGCCGTGATGAATCTTCACGGGACGTGTCGGGAAAATTGACCTTCTAGATGGGTCTGGAATCATACTTACGGCCCGTAAGAACATGCTATGATCCGTGACCATTCGTCGACTGAGCTCCAGGAATTTTATTACGTCCCGTGAGGTGTTGTTATGGTCCGTGACATTCATTGGCTTGCAAAATTTGCATCTATGAAGATCGTGATACAATATCACGACTCGTGAGCCTAACGACATGCGTCGACATCTATATGTTATGGGTCGCAATGTTGTATAACGACCCGTAACAAATTTAAAAATCTCCAGCTGGGAACCTTGCGGGTTGTGATATTTTATCACGGGTTGTAACATCAAGTGTCACGGTCCGTAACTATTTTTCACGGCCCATTAGGTACGAGAACAAAGGTTTTAAGATTGTAAAATCCTAAACTAAGGCAACCAGATGCCTCGGACTTGGTAGACTCTAAGATGACTTCAATTGACCAGAATTGATGGACAAACAAAGAAAAGACCTATGACTAACCATGACCTAATTCTAAAAACCTAAGACTCAGAAAGTGCTAAGTTATAGTCATTAGTAGACTTCTTCTCATGTTGAATTACGGGTTCAGAATGTTGACAATTAACAGTTGGTCAGGATAATGCCCACCCTCACTTTAAATCTTTGCTTATCATCCAAGGTTTTGATTTCAATTGCTCCTAGAGGGAATGAGTCAACTA
>LTAE01002920.1:0-40517 GCA_001647135.1 Pontederia paniculata | reverse complement strand
TAATAATAATAATAATAATAATAATAATAATAATAATAATAATAATAATAATAATAATAATAATAATAATAATAATAATAATAATAATAATAATAATAATAAGATCCGATTGAGGAGGGGGAGAGATGTCTTAGGTTTACATGGGTTGAGTTTGGTATGATTCGATTACTAACAATTTAATTTAATCAAAGGTTTAATTGATCATAAATCGATCGTCAAATCTGATTCAATTTTATTTTCATTGGGCCAACTAATTATATCAAGTCGAATCATCGAATTATTTGATTGCTTTTTAATTTTAATTATTTTTATAATATTTTAATAATAAAAATTATATTCAAAAGCAAGAATTATATTATCTTCAAACATTTGAAAATAATTTTCAAGGACACAAGGTATTCGATTTAAATATATTCTAATTTTATAGCAATATTGAACTCTTATCTGGATCAAATTGATTAATTTTAATATATTAAATTAACCAATTTGATCCGGATAAGAGTTTAATATTACTATAAAATTATATTATATTAAAATTAACCAATTTGATCCGGGTAAGAGTTTAATATTACTATAAAATTAGAATATATTTAAACCAAATACCTTGTATCCTGCGTGCATACAAAAATTGTGTATACCGCATACACACGCTTTGGACCTTTGGATCAGTATCATTTTAATCCAACGATGCAGATTGTCTGTGTGTTGGACCTTCAGATTGAAAATGATACTAATCCAAAGACTCATAGTGTGTGCATGCACAATCATACACAATTTGTGTATGCATGCTAATATGTGACAATTGGAATTAGATCAATTTGAATTGTAGGATCATCGAGTTAATTCAACTTGATTAACACTCTAAAGATTGACCATTCCAAAAGACATATTTAAGTTAAGTAATGAGTTCACGTGTCTTCGTACTTTTGGAAATATGTTTTAACTAACATCATATATCAATATTTATCATATATTTACTGAATTAATCTCATTTAATATCTTTTGGACAAAACTTCATGAAAGATTTTTATCATTATTTTTTCATGTCTCTCTAATGGAATCATATTATCATAAGTATGGGAAATTGGGTCTCATTAATCTGATACATCAAAAGATTGTGCGTTCACAAGTTTAAAATATGATAGAACAATCACAAAAATAAAAAGTAGGTATGCAACATTCTTAGACGATAATTTTCTTAAATAAGACGAGATTGATATGACACTTTATTTAGATGGAGATGAAGATCTGGAATTGGTGCCAAATGCAGATCAATATATTGAGGAGTATATCCCCTCATTCTCATACATAACCCAAGTGAGGATGATACGCCACCAACAGATGAACCATAGAGTTCACTTCGAAGGACTACTAGTAAAAATATTTTGAGCTAACGATATAGTATCAAAGGGCTATATGAAGCTTATATAGTAGGTACAAAAGAATAACTTTAGCAATAGGTCATTCACTAAGGTTCTTTTGGCACCTGTTAAGGGAAAATATATTAAGATAATAGAAAACGAGTATATGTCACTAAAGAAAAATCAGTATGGTACTTGTTTGATTTTTTTTGTGGTTGAAAGATAGTTAGGAATAAGTGGGTTCTCAAAATCAAACAAGGCGTTGATAGATCTATTGAGATGTACAAAGGTCACTTAATGAAAAAAAACTTCGCCCAATAAGAGGGTGTTGATTATGAAAACTATTCTCACCGATTATAAGGTTCGCTTCGATTTGTCTAATTCTAATTATAGTTGCATATATAGACTTAGAAATACATCAAATGAATGCAAAAATCATATTTCTCTTAGGAGAACTAGATGTAAATATTTACATGAAACAACCTAAGGGTTTCATCGTAAATCATGAAGAACGTAAAAGTTTGTAGGTTGCACATGTCTATATATGGATCCAAACAATCATCTAAGTAGTGTTTTATTAATTTCATCAACCAATTGTTTGCATGCTTTTAATATGATAAATGAATATCATTGTGTGTACATCTATAAGTCTGATTTTAAATTTATCACCATGACATTCTATGTTGGTGACATCTTGTTGGTTGGGAATAATAAGGAATTCATAGACAACAATAAGAAATGATTGTCCTTCATATTTGGGATGAAGGACATCGGTGGTTGATTTCAGATAATTTCTATGCAAGAAATATCCCATCCTAAATCATTTATTGTTCGCTCGTTATCTCTTAAACGCCAAAGGTATTTACTCATGTGAGTTAGCAAGCTCATGTTTGATCGATATACTTCCATGCATAACAAAAGTTTATCACAAAGATAATTCATGGGAAAGTAAAATTTTATTGAACAAAAATATCTTTTAGTACATTTCTTTATTACATCCTAAGAAATCTTAGTGCATTTACATGTCCCAGAAAAAAAATCTTTAGGTAATGACCTAGTGAGATAATCAACAATCATTTTATATGCGAATATGTACTCAACTGATATCTCCTCTTTTACTTCATCTCGTATAAATTTATACTTAGTGTCGATACATTTTTTATNTAAATTTATACTTAGTGTCGATACATTTTTTATCATTTTATATGCGAATATGTACTCAACTGATATCTCCTCTTTTACTTCATCTCGTATAAATTTATACTTAGTGTCGATACATTTTTTATCATTTTATATGCGAATATGTACTCAACTGATATCTCCTCTTTTACTTCATCTCGTATAAATTTATACTTAGTGTCGATACATTTTTTATTGCAATGACATTTTTCGTCCTTTACATAAGCAATGACAGCTTGATTGTCGAAATATATAATCATTTTCATCATTGCATCATCTGTTGAGCACATGTATTGGAGAAAACTCTTTAGTCATAGGGCCTTTTGCACACCATTGCATGCTATGAATTATGATTTCATAGTGGATAATGCTACATAGTTCTACTACTTGCTACTTCATGTGATAGCACCAATGCTAAGCATGAAAGCATATCCAGAAGTGAACGTTTACTCGTCAACGTCGTTTGCCTAACAACGTCTGTATATCTAGAAAGTAACAAACTTCTTGCATTACAACATAAAGCAAAATCAACAGTGCTCTTGAAATATTTGATTTTTTTTCACTATCTTCCAATGTTGGCATCATAAGTTTGTATAATATCGAGTCATTATACCTACGACATAACATACGTTTGGTCGAATACACAACATAATATACATCAAACTGTTGACTACACTCATTAAAGGACAACAAACATTCTTTTTATTTTCGGACACCTACTAAGACTCAAGACTCTCTCATAATGAAAGTGTCAATGAGTTTGCAACTATCCATGTGAAATTATTGTAAGGTCTTATTTATGTATAATTTTTGTGATAAAACAAAAAAACCTCTTGAAACTATTTTGTTGAATTTTTCACACTTAATATGTAGGTTGCTTCACCCATATGTTCGAGATGACATATGCATGAGTTTCAATAACCTCATATTGCCTGATAAAAGGTAGCGAGACATGAGATCTTGATTTGATGCTAAAGGACTCCCGTATGACGTGTACGGGCAGATGGAATGCACAAGAATCTTGTGTGTTTCATGACCCTTTTCCTTACATGATGTTCTAATGGCTATGAAAGGAACCGAAAGCTAGTGCATTTGTAGTGCTTTTTTAAGGCAAAAATTTGTGTCCTATCCTAATTCATGGAAGACACGTGTGTCATGAATTTGTGTTCTAAGGCTATGAGGACATGAAAATTTCCTATCAATTATTTGTGAAAAAAATCTATTTTCTTTGATCTTCCCTTTCGTTACAATGAGGTATCCTGTGAACCTCGATTTTTCAGAGAATTAAATTTATTATAATTCCAACAATGGTGCACCTTTTATTTTGTGAAAACTTAACATTAATTCTTTTTTATAGGACTGCATATATATTCTGGTATATATCTTTTTTAAAGAAGAATGTCGACTTCAAGAAGATGAAATCGATCTCCATCCAGAACCCAACTTTCAGGTATATACAAAGAGTTCTCCATAATACTATCTTTGACAAGACCAATTCTAAATCAAAAGTCCGTGAGTCTGAGATGTTCATCCTGTGGGGGATGATCAAGGGAGTGTAGATCAACTCTGATGCCCTTCTTCTAGACCACCTGGTCAATCTATCTTCAAGCACCACCGATACCATCTGCATCACCGGCCTCATCACCCCCATCGCCACAAGCCTTGGACTCAGCCTCAAGGGACTCCGACCGGCAAAAGGAAGCGGATACATCGACATTCCAAACCTCATCCATATGAAGTTTCTCTACCAAAAGGACGATGGTCTCTACCTCCACTTCGACCACACCGACAACATGCTCCTCCTTCACTGCCCTGCAAAGACAAGCATCATGGAAGGACAAAATTGGTTGATCCAATTGGACGAGGAGAACGGCCATGCCATGGTGATGCACATGCATGTACCAAAGAAGAATAAAAGTAAGGCATCTGCCACTGTCGACCCCGTTACCACCGCGCATCACCACCGAGACCCCACGCAAGAAGATGCTCGCCAGTATCACAACTTCTCAGGCATCATCCCTGACAGACTCCACTGAAGACATTCAAGAGCTCCTTAGCCTTGTCCAGATGCTAATCGTGCAGAACACTTAAATCTAGGCGTCACAAGCCAAGACCAAGCGAGAGGTGACCGCATTGAGGAAGTTTATGGAAGCACTTGCGACGGAAGAAGACGATGACTCCGACTGAGGGGATTGACCCTGCCACTTGTTCAAACACTGAGGACAATGTTTTGGATAAGCTTGCAATAGGGCACCATGATATTTGTTCTTTTCTTTTCCACCTTTTTGTACTACCATGGTGTATTTTGTGTGCTTTTCAATTTTCTTGGAAAATTTTCTTTTGTTATCTTACATTTTCTTGAGGTATCTGACACTCTAGGTTCGACAAATTTTGGAAGCACAAAGGTAAGACTATGAAAGTCGACACATGTAACCTCAAGATATGAATGATATGAAATGTTTCCTTGACTTCTGCTGATATCGTTAACCCTTAACTCTTAACATGTATATTGTCTAACCACTTAGAAATTTCCCTTATTTGTTTCTTGCCTTGCTTCTTTAGAATTATTTAGGGAGCATTTGAGATATGTAACCTACATGCATTCTGGTCCTTTGTAAAATCACCTAGCATCCCTTATGAAACTAAAAGAACTTCTAACACCTTGTTTTTGGGATCAAAGTCCAGGCAGAAACTTGACACTCACCACAATAGCCCTTGGACCTTAGAATTTGACTATCCATATATCAGTCAAGTCCTCTTGTTTTTCCCCAAGGTAGACCAAGAGTAAAAATATGAGTAAGAAAAATCATCAATGTGTGGAAACCGAAGTTAATTTTCGCATAACAATCATCGTCACAACCATCGTCATCACCCTGCTTGTAATACCACTTGTGACGAGTGTAAAACATCTGAGTCTGAGTGATCAAGAGGGTTAGTCGAACCCCACATAAAATAGGATTAATTGAATCCCACTGTGAGAATGAGCCTGAAAAATCAAGAGAGTTAGTGTAACCCCACAATGAGAAAAGAGGGTTAGTTGAACCCCACTGAGCGCCCAAAGCAATATCAACTCTAAAGTTCACTGGCGTGACTCAATACTTATACCTTGTCACACCCTCCGAAGGTCTTATACAATTTAGTTGTGAAATTGTGATGTTCCTTTTCTGATGATTTTCATACATCCTATTCAAGATGAGGGAATAAAAATGTTGAACACTTAGGGCTTGTTCTACTATAAGGAAATAAGAGTTTTGAGTTTGTTCTACTATTGTGAATCAATTAAGGAAAGGAGGACGATTTGAAGGAATGCAACCACAATTGAGGGGATCACAATTAAAAAATCAAATTCGAACAATTAAGGAATGGAATCACCAATGGTTATTGAGATTCTAACAATCCGAATAAATAAGGAAAGAAATCACCAAGATGCCTTGGTCTGCAAGACTATTCCTTTGAGGCAAATTACTACCGGTTAATTTGAAGATCACAACAACAAACCACTAGCGGTTAATTGAATATCATAATAGCAAACCAACGGAAGTTATTGAGGATCTTGATCGCATGGTTATGGTGATTTCCCCCTTGATCAAGACACGATGAAGATGCGACCTGAGGGAGTCTATTTAAAGAGAAGACCAACATCATTCAAAGGGGAGTTCGGCCAGGGAATTTCTTGGTGACAACAAGGAAGAAGCCGCCTCCAAATCTTTAGTTTGCTTTTCTAGTTTTCGGAATAATGTTCCTACTGTCCCTTATGGGACTTAGGGGCTAGTTTAGTTTATTTTTGGGGCTCTATGAAGCCCCAGATAGACTTTGTAGTTGTCATGATTTCTCGGCAATGAATCTTTTCTAGACTTTTATTACATTGCAAGTTTGGTTCTTTACCATCATACATTTAATGCTTGTGAATGATTTAAGGTGACAGTTTTGTTCCCATGATCATCCTCTCAAGTGTAAGTTTCTCTTACAAGCCAATCATGAAAAGGATCGCTCGAAGTTATGCATCTATCACAACTGAAAAATTATCGCATGTCACAACCCCGCTTGTGACGACACTTATGACGACACTTGTGATGAGGTTGTGATGAACATAGAAATCGATTTAGCATTTTGATGTAACTGATAAAGAGTTACTTGTGAAATGCTTGTTCTTTCTCAAGTTAGTTCAATGGAAGTTGACTAACTTTATCCTTTGTCGATTTCGAAAGACTTGCATATCTTTGATATTCTGATATTTTATGAAGTTGTTTCTCTTCATTTGGGTCAAGCCTTGACCAGGATCATCCGAGGTTGTGTAACCGAGAAATCTGTCACATATGTTGAGAAATAATATTTTTTTGAACTTCCATTGATTTACTGATTCTCTTCATTCGGTTTAACCCGAGGTTGTGCAACCGAGAAATCTGTCACAATTGTTGAGAATTGGGAAATCTTTGAAGTAGTCATATTCCTAAGTCTGCGTTTGTTCTTCTTCATTTGAACCAAGCCTTGACCGGATTATCCAGGGTCGTGTAATCGACGAATCTGTCACGACTGTTGAAAAATAACACGCTTGTGACGGACGTGTGCGACTATTCTCTATTTTATATGCCTCACACGAAGGAGGACAATTGGTGTGCATTTTCGAGAAGGATTAGTAGTTATCAATAGTCTCGATAGCAACTCTTTAATAGGATTACCCTTGATCGGGATTGCCCAAAGATCGTGTGACCGGGAAACTTGTTGCGACGAAAAGTGTTCGTTAGTGATGATTGATTGTGACAATCCACACGTTGAGTTGTGCACCAACCTGACTCCTTGTCTGTACATCATCGCCTAGACCAAACCTTGGCGGGATCGACTGGGGTTGCATGCAGAGGAATATGGCGTAACAAGGGGAAACAAGCCAGCTTGTGACGATGGATTGTGACGACTTAATTGATTGATTTGAGCATATTGTTTTGAAATGATTTCAAGGGATATTCCTGTGATGATAGTGGATCTTTCCCCTGGATAACTTTCTCGATCAATATAAGACTTTGAACAGTGAGTTCTTGGATTGGATCGAATGCTGCGTGATTTTGTTCTTTGAACTTCTTATGGAATCGATTCATTCGTTATTTTATGTTTGACAACTGCAAATGAGCTTGGGGGTGGAACTTTGTCTTGAAAATACTTTTATCATTGATATTTTTTTATTTACTTTCTCGCATTCAAAAACTAAAAAACAAACTTAATCAACAATATTTTCTCCTTAGTCTCGTCTAGTTAAGTTAGGAATGTTCCTAAAAACCTAGTTGACCAGCCCTGTGGATCGACCCCAAAGTGCTACAACTACCCATGCGCTTGCGAAAATAGTAGTTGTGTAATTTGATGATTTATAAATTTTAAAACTTATCTTTGTAGTGAACAATCAGGTGTCATTAGAGCTGTTACAACTTGTGTCGTAGTCGGATCTTTTCTATTACAACCTGACATGTTACACGACACGCATCAACTACATTATTTGATTATGTAAGTTGTAATTTTAGATTAAAAATTTATAGAGTAACTATGTGAGTCATAGTCTTTGCTTACAAATAGTTTGACTTACTATGTTTTCTTAAAAAGTCATATTTTAATTCATTTTGACAAAACTTCATGCTTGTAAATTATGGAAAGACTTTCAAGTCGGTCGAACAATTGTGTATCCTTAATATGTGACAATCTATACTTGGGCTTGTAGGTTACAAAACTTATTTGTCAAATTATGAAAAATTAGTGGAGGACCTTGACCCATTGTGCGTGAGTCAGAAATTGTTGGACTTACGCTCATGTTAGACCTTCAGCGGTGTACCAGTATGAGCATGCGCTTCTCAACACTTATACAGTCACGCATGAGGCGCGACGCATGACTGCAAATGGGTGCATTCAGGAGTCCAAAGGACTCCTGTTCGGGCATATGGAATGCACAAGACTCTTATGTGTTTCATGACCCTCTTCCTTATATGATGTTCTAACGGCTATAAAAGGACCGAAAGCTATTGCACTTGTAGTGTTTTTTTAAAGACAAAACCTCTGTGTTCTATCCTAATTTGTGGAAGGCACTTGTGCTGTGAATTTTTGTTCAACTACGTGATTTAATTATCGACGACGAGGACATGTCAATGCCTTATCAATTATTTGTGAAAAAACTTTTTGCTCCTATCTTCGCTTCCGTTATAAGGTATCCCGTGAACCTTGACATCATTATATTTATTATAATTCCAACAATGGCGCACCTTCTATTTTGTGAAAACTTAACATTAATTCTCTTTTATAGGACTGTATATATATTCTGGTATTGGAGGGCAGTAAAATATTGACATAAAAAAAAACAAAATGATAATATCACCTTATATAAGTATGGTAGGTCTCGAGGACACATATAAGGCTTTAATGTGCATGTTTGACAACTATAAGTAGTTGACCATGTAAGATAATCAACTTCCATAATCAAACTAAATATCTACTTATCAATTATATAATTATCATGATAATTTTCTTACACAATTTAACATGTGTTTTACATATGATAACGACAGGTGAATGTTATAAAATTTATGCCAACAACAAGACAAAAGAGGCACTTCATAAACGGTAATAAAATTGGGCAATATTTAAATCATTTTGGACCAATAAAAAGTCGGATTGAACCATCCAAACCAATCAATTATCATCGGACAAGACGATTCAACTTAGGAAAAAAAAATGGTCGGACTCATGAAATTCACACTCTTACATTAACTAGCATTGACTCACATTAACTGGCAGCTTGTAATTGAATTCTTTGTCATTTAAGGATTAATTTAATTAGACTCTGAATTAATTTCATGCATGAATTGAACTCAGCCATTAATAATAAGCTGGCATATTGAAAATAATTATTGAATGTCATAACTCATTTAAGATTTAATTAACATTTTACTTTTTAATAAATAATTACCCATTTTTATTTAATTAGGTTGATGTTATATTTTATCATACAATAACTATTATATTATGTTGGAAATACTCAATAAACATATGATATTAAAAATTATGATCTAGTTTGATCATCTAATCGGTTCGACTTTAATGAAAGGCATCCGATTCGATTATTAATAACATTTATTTAACTCCATGAAAAACACCATCACTATAGTATTTAATTTATTATATTTTTTTATTATTTTATCATAAAACTTGGTCTCTCTCATAATTTTCTTTCTTTTTTTTTATCATGCAAATCCTCCGTTTTAATTGACTAATAAGGATAATTCATATTAATTTCAGGGAGGAGGAGAGGTTGGAGGGAAACCTGACCACCCGGCCATGTCTTTTTGCCACATAGGCACCATCGGCATCGGCACAACCAAGTTTTTCTTCAGCAACTGGCCAAGTTATCCGCGCCTCGCCCTCGAGTTTTTGAGCGCACTGCGGGTTGAGAAGCAACCCGATGGTGATGACTTCATCCACTTCCGACTTTACAACCACAACTTCTTATTGACCTTTCGGGAATTAACAGAGCGCTTTGCCTCCCAACCATCGGCCTCCGATCACCATCGAAACACTTCAAGCGCCAAGATATTTGGGAGTGGCTCATAGGCAAGAAGAGTGTCAACTTCAAGAAGATGAAGTCGATCTCCATATAGAACCCAATTTTCAGTTATATACAAAGGGTTCTCTGTAATATTATTTGTGGCAGGACCAATTCTGAATCAAAGGTCTGCGAGTCCGAGCTATTCATGATCAACCTCAGCGCCCTTCTCCTGGGCCCACCTAGTCAAGCTATCTTTAAGCACCACCGACGCCATCTGCATCACCGACCTCATCACCTCCATCGCCACAAGCCTCAGACTTACCCTCGAGGGACTCCAGTCGGCAAAGGGAAGCAGATACATCGACATTCCAAACCTCGTCCGTATGAAGTTTCTCTACCAAAAGGATGATGGTCTCTACCTCTGCTTCGACACATCGACAACATGCTCCTCCTTCCCTTCCCTGCAAGACAAGCATCATGAAAGGACAAAACTGGATGATCCAGTTGGACAAGGAGAACAATGACGCCATGGTGATGCCCACGTATGTACCAAAGAAGAAGAAGAGTAAGACGTTTGCCACTGTCGACCCCGTTACCACCGGCGTCACCAGCGGCATCACCACCGAGACCTCGCGCAAGAAGAAGCTCGCCAGAAGCACAACTTCTCAGGCATCAGCCCTGACGGACTCCGTTAAAGATATTCTAGCTCATTTTCCTTGTCCAGACGCTAATCATGGAGAATGCTCAAATCTAGGCGTCACAAGCCAAGACCGAGCAAGAGGTGGCCGCACTAAGGAAGCTTATGAAGCACCAACTATGACAGAAGAAGATGACGACTCTGACTGAGGGGGATCGACCCTACCACTTGTTCAAACACTGAGGATAGTGTTTTGGATAAGCTTACGGTAGGGAACTATGGTATTTTTTTTCTTTTCTTTTCCACTTTTTTGTACTACCATGGTGTATTTTGCTGTGATTTCTTATTTTCTTGAAAAAAATTCTTTTGTTATCTTTTATTTTCTTGAGCTATCTAGCACTCTAGGTTCAACAAATTTTGGAAGCACAAAGGTAAGACTGTGAAAGCCAACACATGTAACTTCAAGATATGAATGATATGAAATATTTTCTTGTATCATTAACCATTAACTCTTAACCTGTATCTTCTTTAACCACTTCGAAATTTCCCTTGTTTGTTTCTTGCCTTGCTTCTTCTAGCATTATTTAGGGAACCTTTGAGATATATAACCTACCTGCATTCTGATCCTTTGTAAAATCACCCAGCATCCCTTATGAAACTAAAAAAACTTCTAACACCTTATTTTTGGGATCAAAGTTCAGGCAGAAACTTGACACTCACCACAACAACCCTTAGATATTAGAATTTGACTATCCAGGTAATAGTCGATTCCTCCTGTTTTTTTTCCAAGGTAGACCAAAAGTAAAAATATGAGTGAGAAAAACCCTTAATGTGTGAAAACTTCAATTTTTGCATCACAATCATCGTCACAACCACTGTCACACCCTGCTTGTAATACCACTTGTGATGACTGTAAAACATCTGAGCCTTAGTGATCAAGAGGGTTAGTCGAACCCCACATAAAAGAGGGTTAGTTGAACCCCGCTATGAGAATGAGTCTGAAAGATCAAGAGGGTTAGTCTAACCCCACAATGAGAAAAAAGGGTTAGTTGAACCCCATTGAGCGCCCAAAGCAATATCAGCTCTAGAGTTCATTGGCGTGACTCAATGCCTATATCTTATCACACCCTCCAAAGGTCTTATACAATTTAATTGTGAAATTGTGATGTTTCTTTTCTGATGATTTTCATACATCGTGTTCAATATGAGGGAATAAAAATGTTGAACACTTGGGGCTTGTTCTACTGTAAAAAAAATAAGAGTTTTAAGTTTGTTAGTCTGATTAATTGTGAAATTGTGATGTTTCTTTTCTAATGATTTTCATACATCCTATTCAGTATGAGGGAATAAAAATGTTGAACACTTAGGGCTTGCTCTATTGTAAAAAAATAGGAGTTTTAAGTTTGGTAGTCTGAGTGATGAATTCTTAGCTCTAAAAGGTGGTTGTGGCAAGTTGTCAAGGGTCTCATGAGTATAATCATGCATATGACCGATCTTTAGTGATCTCAAAAATAAAGGATAGTGCATTAAGAACACACTTTAAATATTGTTGGAATGTGATGTGCAATTGGACTCGTTTGCTAACAGGTTTATTCTCTCTAGATCTCTCTATTAAATTCTCTAATTTTGCTTGAGGACAAACAAATATTCAAGCTTGCAGTAGTTGATGAGTGGCTAAAAATATCATTTTTACCCCTCATTTATATCACATTTTAGCCATGTTTTGCATGCCACATGAGATTTTCTTGCCACCTTTTTACCAAATTGCAACATTTCTATTTTTGACTAACTCATTTTCAGAAAATATTGCATATCATTATAAAATCGAGTTTATTTTGCAATTTTGGAGCTAATAATGCATAAATAGGCAAGCAAGGTTCCGACCCTTCAAATTCAATTCACCACCCTTGATGAAGGAAATTCCCACAATCAAGAAGCAAAGAAGGTTTCCTATTCAAGTCGGCCTCAATTATGGAAACATATTGCGAATCAATTAAGGAAAGGAGGACGATTTGAAGGAATGCAACCACAATTGAGGGGATCACAATTCAAAAATAAAATCCGAACAATTAAGGAAAGGAATCACGAGTGATTATTGGAATTCTAACAATCTAGATAAATAAGGAAAGAAATCACCAAGATGCCTTGGTCCGCAAGACTATTCCTTTGAGGCAAATTACGAGCGATTACTTAGAAGATCATAATAGCAAACCACCGATAGTTAATTGAAGCAGCAAACCACCAAAAGTTATTGAGGATCTTGATCGCATGATTATAGTGATTTCCCCTTTGATCAAGACACGATGAAGAGGCGACCTGAGGGTATCTATTTAAAGCAAAGACCAACATCATTCGAATGGGAGTTCGGCCAGGGAATTTCTTGGTGATAACCAAACCTTTAGTTTTCTTTTTTAGTTTCCAGAATAATTTTTCTACTGTCCTACATGAGACTTAGGGGCTAGTTTAATTTATTTCTGGGACTCTGTGAAGCCACATGTAGACTTTATAGTTGTCATGATTTCTCAACAATGAATTGTTTCCAGACTTTTATTACATTGCAAGTTTGGTTCTTTTCCGCCTTGTGTTTAATGCTTGTGAATGATTTAAGGTGATAGTTTTTTTTTCATATGATCATGCTCTCAAGTGTAGGTTTCCCATACGAGCCAAGCCTGGAAAGGATCGCTCGAAGTTGTTATCTATCACAACTGGAATATTATCGCATGTCACAACCCCGCTTGTGATGAAACTTGTGACGAACCTAGAAATCAATTTAGTATTTTGATTTAATCGAGAAAGAGTTAGTTGTGGAATGCTTGATCTTTCTCAACTTAGTTCAACGAAAGTTGGCTAACTTTATCCTTTGTCTATTTCGAAAGACTTGCATATCTTTGATATTATGATATTTTATGAAGTTGTTTCTCTTCATTCGAGTCAAGCCTTGACCAAGATCACCCGAGGTTGTGTAATCGAGGAATCTGTCAAAAATGTTGAGAATTAATATTTTTTTGAACTTCCATTGATTTACTGATTCTCTTCATTCAGGTAAAATCCGAGGTTGTGTAACCAAGGAATCTGTCACAACTGTTGAGAATCAAAAAATCTTGAAGCAGTCATATCGCTAAGTCTATGTTTGTTCTTCTTCATCTGGACCAAGTCTTGATTGGATCGTCCAAGGTCGTGTAATCGAGGAATCTATCACGACTGTTGAAAAACAACACGCTTGTGGCAGAAGAGTGTGTGTATTCTCTATTTTATATGCCTCACGCCAAGAAGACCGATTGGTGTGCATTTTCGGGAAGGATTAATAGCTATCAATAGTCTGAGTAAAAACTCTTTAATTGAGATTACCCTTGATCGGGATCGTCCAAGGTTGTGTGACCGGGGAAACTATCATGACGAGGAGTGTTCGCTAGTGACGATTGATTGTGACAATCCACATATTGAGTTTGGCACCAACCTGAGTTCTTGTCTATACATCCTTACCTAGATCAAGCCTTGGCAGGATCGTATTGGGTTGCATGCAAAGGAATATGGCATAACAAGGGGAGACATGTCAGCTTATAACGACGGGTTGTGATGACTTAACTGATTTATTTGAGCGTATTGTTTTGAAATGATTTCAAAGGATATTTCAGTCACGATAGTGAATCTTTCCCTTCGATAACTTTCTCATCAATTTAAGACTTTGAACAATGAGTTCTTGGATTGAATCAGTGAGCAGTGGAATGCTGCATGATTTTGTTCTTTGAACTCCTTATAAATCGATTCATTCGTTTTTTATGTTTGACACTACATATGAGCTCGAGGTAGAACTTTGCCTTGGAAATTCTTTTATCATTGATATTTTCCCTAGTTACTTTCTCGCATTTAAAAACTCAAAAACAAAACCCAACAAACGATATTTTCTCTTTGGTCTGGCGTAGTTGAGTTAGGAATCTTCCTAGAAACCTAGTTGACTAGTCCTGTGAATCGACTCCAAAGTGCTACAACTACCCGTGCACTTGCGAAAATAGTAGTTGTGTAATTTTGATGATTATAAATGTTAAAACTTGCCTTTGAAATAATTAAGTGTCATTAGAGTTGTTACAACATGTGTCACAGCTAGATCTTTTTTGTTACAACCTGATCTATTACATGACGCACATCAACTACATAATATTTGACTATGTAAGTTGTAATTTTAGATTAAAAATTTGTAGAGCAACTATGTGAGTCATAGCCTTTGCTTATAAATAATTTGAGTTACTATGTTTCCCTAAAAAGTCATAGTTTAATTCATTGACAAAACTTCATGCTTGTAAACTATGGAAAGGATCTTAAGTCAGTCAAACAATTGTGTATCCTTAATTGTGTGACAATCATAACTCATATTTGTGTTGTACTTAGACTTGTGGGTTGCAAGACTTATTTGTCATATTATGAAAAATTAATGGAGGACCTTGACCCATTGTGCGTGAGTCGGGAATTGTTGGACTTACACTCACGTTAGACCTTTAGCGGCGTATCAATATGAGCATGCGCTTCCCAACACTTATACAATCACGAAGAGGCGTGCCGCATGACTGAACATGGGTGCATTCAGGAGACCAAAGGACTCCTGTTCGGGAAGCTATTGCACTTGTAGTGCTTTTGTAAGACAAAACCTTTGTGTTATATCCTAATTTATGGAAGACAATTGTTCTGTGAATTTTTGTTCAATTACGTGATTTAATTATCGACGACGAGGACATGTCAATGCCCTATCAATTATTTGTGAAAAAAACTTTTTTCTCCGGTCTTCTTTCGTGAACCTTCTATTTTGTGAAAACTTAACGTTAATTCTTTTTTTTAGGACTGTAGATATATTCTGGTATTGGAGGGCAGTAAAATATTACATAAAAAAACAAAATGATAATATCATCTTATGTAATTATGGTAGGTCTCGGGCACACATATAAGGCTTACTTTTAATGTGTTTGACAACTATAAGTAGTTGGCCATGTAAGATAATCACCTTCCATAATCAAACTAAATATCTACTTATCAATTATATGATTATCATGATAATTTTCTTATTGAACATGTGTTTTATTATATGATAACGGTAAGTGAACGTTATGAAATTTATGCCGACAGCAAGGCAAAAGAGGCACTTCATAAACGGTAATAAAATTGGGCAATATTTAAATCATTTTGGACCAATAAAAAATCGGATTGAACCATCCAAACCAATCAATTGTCATCGGACAAGACCGTTCAACTTAGAAAGAAAAACGGCCGGACTCATGAAATTCACACTCTTACATTAACTAGCATTGACTCACATTAACTGGCAGCTTGTAATTAATTTTTTTTGTTATTTAATGATTAATTTAATTAGACTCTGAATTAATTTCATGCATGAATTGAACTCAGCCATTAATAATAAGCTGGCATATTGAAAATAATTATTGAATATAATAACTCATTTAAGATTTAATTAACCTTTTATTTTTTAATAAATAATTACCCATTTTTAATTAGATTGATGTTATATTTTTATCATACAATAACTATTATATTATGTTGGCAATATTCAATAAATATATGATATTAAAACTTATGATCTAGTACGATAATTTAATTTAATCGGTTAGACGTGAATCAAAAAGCATCCGATTTGATTATTGATAATATTGATTTAACTTCATAAACCAAAAAAAATCACTATATTATTTATTTTTTTATATTTTTTGTTATTTTATCATATAAACTTGGCCTCTCTCGTAATTTTCTTTTTTTTTCTGATGCACATCCTCCGTTTTAATTGATTAATAATAATAATTCATGTTAATTTGAGGGAGGCGGAGAGGTTGGAGGGAAAGCCGACCACAGCGGCCATGTCTTTTTGCCACCAACCCCTTAAAAAGGCGCTTGGAATCTTATTACCACGTTGCCACCCTCCACTTCAAAACACAATAAATAAGACGAGGATATGTACACACCGCGAGCGCCAGCCTTATGAAACGAACTCCTGCTGCTACACGAAACAGAGCAACTTCGCATCCCCTCGCGATTCCTCCCATAAACCCTACATTTTTGCATCCCCAATTCCACCACTCCGAGATCCCCCCTCGCGCCTCCCCCTCCCAGCGAATCCATCCGCCTCCGTCCGCAATGTCCCGCGAGGTGCGTACCGATTCGGCATTGGCTTCTTTGTGATTCTTTTTTTGTTTTTCGTTCTTCCTGATGTTTTCTGATCGGTCTCTTGGATTTTTTTTGTTTATCTCATGTGTTTTCCTTTTTCTGTCGCTTTGACTGGAGCAGGATGGGTGTTGATGCGATTCGGTGTATTCTGCTCTTGTTTTTGTTGGTTTCGGCCACTATTTGATCCGTGCACGTTCCTTGTTCTTGGAGTGGGCATCGATGGACGCGGAGAAGAGGGGTGGTGGTGGGTTTGTTGAGCGTTGCCCGAAGAAATCTGAGGAACCTAAAAAGGAGAGGAGAAGGCGATTGATACTGGACGATTCGGATTCCGATGAGCCCTCTGTTCCTGTTTGCGAGAAGGCCGAAGACGATGGACAATGTAGGAACGAGGACTGGTCGATTGGCGGAGTGGGCATTGCCGTGAAGAGGATAGAGGAGGAGGGTCGTGCTGAAGAACGATGGAGGAAGGAGGAGGAGGATGTACGAGTGGGAAAGAATGGAACTTTTGATGTGGGTGAGAAGTCTAAGCTTGTTGCACTGAGTAAGAGAATTTTGGGGTCTGATGTTGTGAACAGTAATGAAGCTTACTCCAAAGACAAAGAAGTTGACCAGACACCATTAGATACTGAAGTCCATCTGGAAAGTATAAAAACCAATTTATACAAACAGAAAGAGGAAAATGGCGACAGAATTTGCAGTAAAGAACTTAAAATGGATTATTTCCGGAATCGTGGTCCTGCAGAGGAGATTAATGCTGAGACTCCTGGTGGCTCTAAAGTCTTGACTGGCAATGGGAAAGAAAGACACAAGATGTCAAGTAAGGAAACATATTCAGATTCCAACCATACTAATAGCACATCAACCGAAATAGCTGAGTGGACAGAATGGTCTGGTAATATTGTACCCAAGAAATTGAAAGATCAAAGAAGCAGTGTAATTGCTGAGAAGGGCAGCACAGATACCGGCATTGGTAAAGTCAGAGGCAATGTTCTCAGGGTGCAAGGAAAGGGCGGTGTTTTGAAGTTCTCACCGAGTAAAAAGTTAGGTGGAACTGAGATTTTCCGTGCTAAAAACACAGAAGAGGAGAGAACAATACCAGAGTTATCTAGAATTGCCAAAGGAGGTGCATCAAAGCAACCTTCTCTTTCAGAGGATAGAAATTCTCACCAGAAATTAGTGCCAGGTGGCTCTTCAGGTGAAAATCTTTCAAAAGGGATAGTTTCCTTGCCGGCCAAAGATGAATTGAAACTGAAAGCAAAGTGCAAAGTTCTATCTCCACGAGACAACTCAAAGAGACTGGATAGAGCTGATCGTGAGTCAGATATGGAAGATGACATTAGCTACAGTTCAAAAGCATCCGTCTTGAAAAAACAGAGAATGGATGAGGGAAATGAAGCTGCCAGTACTGCTAAACAGAAACTTAGGGATCAGATAAAGAACATACTTTTGAACGCTGGTTGGAAAATTGATTTAAGGCCCAGGAGGGGTAGAGAATATTCAGATTCTGTTTATATACCTCCTGAAGGGAAAGGTAGTTATTGGTCAATTACAAAGGCCTATGCTGTATATCAAGATAAACTCAATGCTGGACCTACTGACAAGAGCAGTCTATCTGGAATGCCATCATCCTCTTTGACTGGGAATAACAGTAACGTTGACGTGGGAAGTTTGCCATCTGTTATACCAACAGAGTCCCTCAATATACTGAGGAGAGTTGTTGTTAACAAGAGAAGAAGAGCAGAGGAACTTGAAGATGCTGATAGGGACCAAACAAAGAAAACAAAGAGAAGTATTAAGAAGCCACAAGCAAAGAAGTTCACAATTGATGAAACCAGGCAGACAAAAAAGTCAAATGAGAGGCTGGTATCAAAAATACATTATACTGCTGCTTCAAAAGTTCACAAGCATCTTCAAACAGATAGAGATAAACACAAAGGGCGTTCTTTGTTGGCTCGTAGTGCTAACAAAGAGGCGAAATTCCGCAATGGTGATTACATTTTTTATGATGGGAAAAGAACAGTACTTACATGGATGATAGATTTAGGAGTTATTCCGGAAAATGGAAAAGTAAGTTATATGAACAGTAAAAGAACAAAATCAAAGTTGGAGGGATGGATTACAAGAGACGGAATCTATTGTAGTTGCTGTAGCAAAACTCTTACTCTTGCAAAATTTGAGCTTCATGCTGGTAGCAAACTACATCAAGCATCTGAAAATATATACATTGAAGATGAAGGAATATCATTGGTGCAATGTCAGCTAACTGCGTGGGAGAAACAGTCCGAGTCTGAAAGACGGGGATTTTACACTGTTGACACAAGTGATGATGACCCAAATGATGATACCTGTGGTATCTGTGGGGATGGTGGTGACCTGATTTGCTGTGATGGTTGTCCGTCCACTTTCCATCTTAGCTGTTTAGGCATCCAGGTACTTACGTTCTATTTATGAAACCTATTACTAACTCTGATGAATTGACAATGGAGGATAATTTCCAAACATAAATATATATGTTGCTGTACTGTCATATGCCATATGTATATTATTATCTGAAAAGAAAATAATACAGTCTCTCTCCTAATAATAAATACATAGACTTCTCCCTCTGAGATGAGTTGTCTATTTGAAGTGTTAGAGGTATCCTTGTTTCCATTTTGGACTCAGACACTCAGTGATGTAAGATTCGAAGCAAAAACAGTTAAAAAGTGGCTTTACAATATGAAGGCTAGTAGATTTGTGTTTCAGTTTTCCTATTTCTCGATGCATGACTTTAATGCTTCATTTTCATATACCATGTATCATCATCATTACCCAAGCATCAGTTTTCCTATTTCTCGATGCATGACTTTAATGCTTCATTTCCATATACCATGTATCATCATCATTACCCAAGCATTTTACTAGTTCTGCTTTGTTTGCATGTGAATTTACTTGCAGATGCTTCCTCCTGGAGACTGGAACTGTTCAAACTGCTCATGCAAGTTTTGTGGGGCAGTGTCTAGAGCTGCTGTTGAAGAAACTGATGGAACCTTTCCTCCATTACTCTCGTGCTCTCAATGCGAGGAGAAATGTATGACTCTTTCCCATGTTGTACTCTGTATGTCTTTTGCTTATTGTTTTTAATCCTTAATGGAAATCAAAAGTTGATGGAAAAGTATTCACTTATGTCCAATTTTCAATCTGATGAAGCTTGCACCAGAGGATTTTTTATATATTTTGTATTCCTGCTATTTGATCCTCTCTCTTTTGGACTGGCATCTTTTTTATCCTAGTTCATCTTGTGGTTTATTCATGGAGGAAATGTTTTCCTTTATTAATTTGTTAAAGTTTGAACCTCTCGATCGGTTGTAATACCATGTCAAATTTTCAATTTCATGAATGAATAGTTTTTTCTTAGGTGTTTAAGCTTCTAGGAAAAGGCTCTCCTTTTACATTAAGTTATTAAAGCACTTGTTTAATTTTGTAGATCACCAGAACTGTGTTTCGGAAACAGATTATGTTTCTGCATGTTCCAATAGTTCAAGTTCCTTTTGCGGGCAGGGATGCAGAAAGGTGAGTGCTTGTGTTCTAACTTCTCTTTTTGTCTGGCACAAATGAAGTACAAAATCTGTGAACCATGTTCTTTATATTAATTCCACTTTCAGTATCCTGTTTTTCTAACTGTAATGTTCTATAACTGGCATAAGGAAAAGGTGGAATTAACGGATCTGTGATATGACAAATCCTATTTACATATTCCCTATTGTGTAAACTATTCTCCAAGTTTCATGCATTTTCTTACCCAAATAACATTTCCTCATTTCATAAAGATACTATTTACCCTCTCTCTCAAAAAAAGACTATTGTAAGTAATTAACTTATGAAGTTAAATCACTATGTAAGACAATCTTATCACTGATCTTTTTGTGCTTTCTTCAGTTTTATCTTATTTCACTGGTAGTTTTATTGTCTTTGATGTTGTCAATTGGTACTAAGATGACCAAATCTTAGTACTTTAGCAGAATCAAAGGCCTCGATAGTTTACATTGTTTGGTAAACATGAAGAGTTGAATCTAGCAGATGTTTCTATGTATTATCATGACAAATTTTGGTTATCAAGCATCTACAACTGATAAATGGAACTATAGTTATCCTTTTCTCCAAACTATCTTCTGTTGGATAGTAGTAAGCTTGATGAGAATTAGTAGGGATTCTTTTGATATAGTGGCACTATTATTTACTTAACAGAATAACATTTGTTCCTGTTTAAAATGGTTGGCGAATCACTATACATTTCCATACAAGAAAAGATGAAAATGACAATAACGGAAGGGAAACAGAAATCAGTACTTATACGATAAGCAAATGTTCAAGTGTTTGACATTCTCTTGAATAACTTTGTGTGCAAGTTTCAGATTGATATGGCATTCTGTTCTCTGCTTGGGCATCTCATAGAGATCTTCTTTTTTAGAATTTAATTTTACTGTGTGTTATAGTTGTATGATTGTTATGCATTTCCATACTGGTTTATATTAGGAAAGGCTAGTTTTCCATATTTACATGTTCAAACCGAGAGTTGGATGATTAGTTGGAAATCTTTCTTCCTCATAAAAATGGGTCCTAATCAAAGGACAAACTTTTCCTTTCTGATGCTCAAGTGAAATGGAGTAGTTTTTTTTCTCTCTTTTGAACTAGTAGTATTGTAAAAAATAACTACCAACTAGTAGTATAATAATTTTTTTGTAGTAGGAAACAGAATGACGGATCAAATATTTCCTTGGATCATCATGAAAAGTTGACTTGTGCATTTAATCCATAATATTTCAGCATAATAAATTTCAAGGTTGGAGACTTTGTATGAACCAAGGTTTGGAATATGTTGGCATATTGGCTGATATGTATTGTTACATTACCACTGTTCTGGTACTCTCTGTGGCTGGCTTATTTTAGTACAAATGGAGTTCTGAGATATAGTATTTTTACTTCTTTATATCCTCGTGCTCGTGTGTTTTCTTTCAATTATATCATTATTTGCTTGGAAATGCAATGGGAGTTGAAAGGGAAAAGCTTGCATCCTCCTTTATCTCTGGTTTCTCCAAGACAGCTTTCGATCAAATATGAGAAAACTTCAAAATTAGACCATCTTCCTAAAAAAATTACACCAAGGTTGGATACCTGACTTGGTCTGGATTTCCTGTTCTGCAAGTGGTATGCTATATCTCAGTGTAGTACCATGCCAAAGAACCAACTAAATGCCAGAAAAAGAAGAAGAAAAAGGCCAGTGCAATGAACAATAAAATCATTGCAGCGGGAAAAATTCTTAGCATGTACTGTAATGACGACCTCTACAGTTTCCAGATCTTGAAAACAGCCAGAAAGAGGAGTAAACAAGAAAAAAACATATGTTGAACTTAAAAATAAAACTTAATAGACTAAACATCCAGAAAAAGAAGAAGAAAAAAGCCAAACCAATCTTGAACAATAAAACATCAAAGTGGGGAAAATTCTTAGCATGTACTATAATGATGACCTCTTCAAGTCTCCAGATCTTGAAAGCACCCTGAAAAATGAAATAAATAAGGAAAAAAAACATATGCTGACCTTTGAAGTAAATTCTCTTATTCATTAACCTTCTTATTTTCCTTATTGAAGATTTCCATGCAATTGCAAAAGCTTCTTGGGATCAAGAATAACTTGGAAGCAGGATTCTCATGGACCGTCATTCGTCGCTTTGATGATGATTGTTTGAGTTTTAAGCTACCTCAAAGAGCTGAATTCAACTCGAAGATTGCTGTTGCTTTTGCAGTGATGGATGAGTGCTTTGAGCCGATTATCGACCAGAGAAGTGGTATCAATTTGATTCACAATGTAGTATACAACTGCGGGTAAGCATATGTTGCACGTAAACTGATAGATATTCTTTAGTTCAAATGCTTGTTTAATATTATTCAATTTATGGACAAAAACATTGCAGTAAGATGGAGTCTATGCAGGTTTTTGTCATTTTCGTGAATTTTTAACTCATGTTTATGACATATTTCTTGAGGCTGGAAACTGTTCAAGATTGTGCTATTTCTATCCGGTATCTACTTAAATCGAAGGGGTGGCCTTTATAAGGTTGAGTATTTTGCATAATATAGTTAAAAATAATGGATTTACACTTATATCATGAGGAAGACTCAAAGATCATTCATCTTTTCTGATAAAAGTTCTTTGATGAAATAATTGTTTTTGTAACCTATCAAATGAGTTAATCATATTAATAGATTGATATGTATGAAGTCATTAATTTCTATCTTTATGAAATAGCTGACCATGAAGCTTTTGCTGAGCCAAATGTTATGATTTGTGACCTATGGTAGATCTTTAACTATTGTATCAGTTGTCTTATGGCCCATTAATATCTAACTAATGTGTGAAAATAATCAGAAGTTCAAGATAACTGAACTGTTAATATCTACTCATCAACTATCCACTTTTGCATCAATGCTATAAGATGCCACTTGCCTTTCATTGTCTGCATGAGAGTTCACTTTATATCTACATTAAAACTGAATGTCTTGTTCTTGTACAGTGCGACACAGTATTGGCTCAATACCAAAGGTAGTTTTGCTTGTTTTTACTTGCATCTTTAGGTGCCAGCATTATTCTACACATATTGTTAAATAGTTATATGTTCTTGAGGTGCCAGCATTATTCTACACATATTCTTGCTGGACAGAAGTGATCCACATTGCTTGCTTTTACTTGCATCTTTATGAATTAATTTCAATCAAGTATCTCTTTGGTGTTGACTTAAAATAGCAAACTTTAGTTGTGCTCTGTAACTTTGACTTTTTTCATCCTGGAGTTTATCTTGTAACATTGCCTTCTCTTTCGGTTCATAATATGTATGCTATAGCCATATTTTTGCATTAGAATTTTTTTAGTTTCACTTCTCTTTTGTTCATTGTTTTGGTAGATCAAATTTCAGTAGGCTGGACTATAGAGGATTCTACACATTTATTCTGGAACGAGGTGATGAAATGATCTCTGCAGCATCTGTCAGGTAAATCACACATATACCATGATTTCTCTCCCTTTGCTTAGATTCGGATTATGTACATGGTCAGCTTTATTGCCTGTTGTTAATTTTTTTACCTGTGCTGCAAAATGAGAGACTGATTCACCTATTGTATCTGGTCAGATTGGATTGCTATTACTTTAAAAGTGGAACTTAATCATTCACAGTAAAAATAAACAACTTTTTGGAAAAAGATTTTCTATTTAATCTTTGAATATTTGTCCTTTTTATCACTTAATACTATGCCATATTAATTTTTAAGTATTAAGTTTACAGTTCGTCAATTTCTTTTGCTAATAATAAATTTTAATGCCTAATTATTTTATATCTTAAACAGAATTCATGGAACCAAGCTTGCAGAAATGCCCTTTATTGGGACAAGAAACATTTATAGACGCCAGGGGATGTGTCGTCGACTTCTAGATGGAATTGAAACAGTATGTTTGTTTATCCATTTTTCTTTTCTCCATTTTTTGGGAACATGGGACAAATCTGTACTGTTTCAATAGAAATGAAAAATAGAAGAAAGGAGCAAAAGGAATAAAACGGAAAAGGTAAAAAAAAACAGCAAACACACAGAACAAAAATTGCATATAAAAAAGTTTTATCTTTAAGAAAATGAGTAAGCTTTTGGTTATTTTTCTTGGAATAAAACCCAACTCTAACCAGTTCACCTAATCATAACGAATCAGAGTTGTCTTAACACTTCTCTACGTTTCACAATTGCATGATTTTTTTAAAGAGTCTCGGAATTCGAATCCAACAATTATTTCATTATGGACTTCGAATACCGTTGCGGAGTTTCCTTTTCACGCCTATATTGTTATGTGTTTTGTAAACGAAGTACATGATACTTGTGACTTACCCTCGGTGTATGCTAAATGAAAACTGTTTTTTGTTCAATTATTAGTTAAACTAAGTTGCATGTTAACTTTTTGTTCTACTAGTCGCTTTTAGTCATAATATTAGCACTTTATAAAAAGTAGAACTTACAGATAAGGCTCTTAAATAAACTTTCTTCATATCAGAAATTGAACATGTCAACCTTACGCATCATTGTAGTGCACTATCAAATACAAATTCGTAATTCCTGAATGCATTGGAAGGCAAATCTTATGCAATAACGAATTTTATTTAAGATGATTGATTGACATTAGACTATTTCATCTTCTTCACAAAAAAAAATATATATATCAAAGAAAACTAAAACATAACTAACATTCTGCAACCATCAACCCTAGCACTTGTGTAACACTAACAATAAATTTGACTCCCAAAATGGAGGATGACAAAATGTGATATTTCACACTTTTATGGAAATGACACATCCAGCAAGCATAGTCCAAGTTAAATAATCCAATGACTTTCATAATATTGGAAGGTATTTATGTGAGTAGGAAGTCCTTTATTATATAGAATGTCGCATCCAACAAGCATAGTCCAAATTAAATATTCAATGACTTTCATAATGTTGAATTGTGGGTATGTGAGTATGACATCCTTTATTATGTAGAATGACTATTTTTATAGTTTTCCAATTCTTTATACCATAATTTATAAACCTTAACATGCCCAAGTGTTTGATGTTGTACAAGCATTCACGATCACTGTTTATGCATATATAAGTTGGCTTATTTTTTTAGATAACCTTAAGATGTTGCCTCGTTTGTTTATTTCCCGGTATGTGTTGCATATCAAAGCTTTAAAGAATCTTATATGCTCGTGTAAAAATAAAATAATCTTAATATGCAACAATATTTCGTCGACTAAGATATCATTATGTATATATTAACAATTGAATTATCACCCACCAGTGTTGATGTAGAATCAATTATACCATCCTACTAATCTTGATATATATTCGATTGTTAAAAATATTTTTTAATAAAATAAAAGATGAAATTACACTATTGGATTTAATATACTACACTAAGTTCATATAGTGCAAGCACAAACTTCTTGAAATATCTTAATCTTATGATGATATTTTATAATATAATAGAGTATCATATCACTTCTATTGTGGTTTTAATAGGATTGGCATGCTAAAGTAATAAAAAAAATTCTCCACTTTGTGAACAAATATTATCAATTATTTATTAATCTTAATTTAGCATCATTATTTATAATAATAAAATTAGTTTGTCAATGCCTTAATGATGTCATCATAAATTTTTAAATGTCTTAAATATGCATATAATTATTTCAAATCACTTATTTAAGCATTCAAAATGTCATCTCTCTAATAAACGAGCCATAAGAAAATGGCTATGCTATAGTTAGAAAAAAAAAATTAACTAGGCAACATTTAATAGATACATGTTTTAATCTAGTTGTTACCTTGGTAAATTAATATTAAGCTCATCAAGTCTAGTCATTTATGATGGCACATGTCCAAATTAGGAAATTGAGAAATTCATTATAAAGTTATCATGCATTGTGCTCTTATAATTGTATGTACAATTTCATGAAAAACACTTATTTTGACGTCATAAACCATAAAGGTGAAATGAAGTCGAACCATGAAAGATAAACAAAACAAGGCATCCAACATGTTGCTTAATTCAAAAATGTTAATTTACGTGAAATGCAAAATTAAAAAAAAACATAATTAATCATCATCGCTTCGAGCCATAAAACCACAGTTACTTTTCCATGTATATATGCTAGAATATATTTATGGTCTTCATGCATTCATCATGTGCAAAACTACTAAAAACAATAACGAGCCATATAATACCTAATGATAAATCACTAAAACCATACATTTCCTTTGGTCTTTCGGTGAATTCACGTAATGCAACAATAGTCTTTGTAACCATATTTTTCGTATGTGACAAACAAATATGGAAATGGAGTTCAGTGCTTGTATGTAACATAGTATTACATGACATTCATTTGTGCAGTATAATAAATATTATGCATGCAATATTACTTGTGATGGACAAAAATCGTATACATAACCACAAACATTCATATAGTACATCCAAAAATAATCTACGCCCTGGTCCGTAGTTATCTCATACATTTGTACATATTTTTTATCCTAATACAAATGGATGACTACTGTAGTGTGTAGCCATCCTTCTTTCTCTCAGAAAAAAAACTAATTGATGATCTTGGACATATCATAAGCCATTAATTATTTTATACGAAATCTAGTACTGCACCAGAATTTTCTCTTTGCGTACATCGTCTTATGTGCTTGCTAGATGAAATACATATGCGAGATGGGAGAAGGGACTCGGTGTGCTCATCGTTATAATGTTCATAAGGATGCATTCTTTCCATCACAGGATACAACCTCTAAAAAGACATAACTGTTAGTTTAATTAATAATTGACGAGATAGATGTTAGTTACCCTAAAAAGATCCAACAGGTTTATCTAGCACTTTTTGGTGTCTACTGTTCTTTCTTCATATCATATCATATGAAATGCTTAAGTTCTAGTTGTATTACGAATGGAGTTTGTTTTTTTTATAAAAATTACGAATAGGATTTTCACTGCAATTAATCATTTGTGTCTACTGTTCTTTCTTCATATTATTTCATATATGCTCAAGTTCTAGTTGTATTACGAATGTCATTTTCTCGACAGAAATTATGAACGGAATTTTCGTTACCATTAACCGTTAAAACTTTTGAGATCGTCTAATTTCCTTCTTTTTTTAAATGTGTACTTGAATCTCATCTACCTTGTATTCATAATCAAAGTTTAAAGAGTTAACTTCTCAAAGAATGAAGAATTGTTATTGAAGAATGTATTACTTCCCAGTTTGAATTTCTAGTGAATGTATTTGACTTTTCACCCTAAACCTTTTTTGTTCTCTTTTTCCCTTAGCCATCTCCCTTTTTTCATCAGCACTAATTGTCCCCCTTGCATTCTGTACCGGTCAAGCAGGTTGCCATGTTGACATTGCGGCGACCTAAAATCATTGAAATAAATTCTACCTAAATTATATATTGAAATCAGAGAAATTTACCCACATCTTGTTGTAGCATGTGATGTGTAAGCCGTCTAGTCATTAGTCTTTAGTTATTGGCCTTAAGCATGAGCCAGTTAGTTAGGCCTTTTGATTAGTTATTTTCCTTTTATTATGATTCCTAATTTTGGTGCACAAGATGTTCGAAACTCTATATAAACCTTCGTGGTTGTATAGTCATTAGTCTTTACTTATGCTTTGATGAATTAATATTTGCATTTGAATAGTTTATTTCGTAAGTGGATAACTTAATTAGGTTTAAGCTGATAACTTATGGTTTAGGCACATAGTTTTGTTTAGTATATTTCCAACGGCATCCCTTATATAATTAGGAACCAAATTGGTAATTTGAAAATGCAATAACTTTGCTTTTGTAGAATTTAAGCTCCGCTACTATTTGAGAAAGTTAGGGCTGTCTTTTTATTTTCAACGATAGCAGGGTTCTATGCGTTTATTTTTTCGTGCAACAATTTTTTATTGACTAATAGGTTGTGTCGAAAATGATAGATCCAACCTATATTAGTAATGCAAAATTTAATCACAGCTCTCTCAGTTTTGATGTCCTATGATAGGGATTCAACTATCTTGATCACAAGGTATCAAACTCAGAGCTTTAAAGTCAAGTTGAATATAATGTCCATGGAACACTTAGAATTGTAGAAAATATTTCTTCCACGCAAAGGAGTAGCAATGTTCATCCATCTGAGATCTCAGCTATTTTTAATGGGGTTAAATTTAACTTCTATATTTCTCTCTTAGATCGCAGTTATAGTTTTATGACATTGCAAGTCATTACCTTTTTCTACCACTTTCTGTACATAATGGATGAAGCTTGCTATTTGCTTGACAGTTGTAGCCATTTGTAATAAATTTTCTCATCAACAGGCTCTGTGTTCTCTGAACATCGAAAAATTGGTCATACCTGCCATTTCTGAATTGAAGGATACATGGACCAGTATTTTCGGCTTCAAGACATTTGAGGTTTCAGAGGAGTTAGAAGTTAAGTCCATAAATATGTTGGTTTTTCCTGGCACTGGTCTGCTTCTGAAGCCATTGGTAGAAAAAAGTCCCTCTGAACCACATGCAGCAGCTGACATAGGTGAATCTGATGAATGCTATTATAGATTTGTTTGTTGGCTTCTTAATCCTTCTGTTAATCCTCTCTTTGGTTTTTATGTAGTTGCTAAGGTTGAAGGCAATATAACGCAACATGGTGCATTGGCAATGCATGAAACTTCTGAATGTGAGGCCATATACCAGACTTCCAGCAAAGTGGTTTTGCATCTTAGTCAACATATGAAGGCAAATGACAATCATGAGATGACCAGCATAAATGATAGCTCCATCATGAAACTCCATAATGCTGATAATGAGTTTATAAAATGTAGTGCTAAAATCAAATGCATTCCTGAAGATGTTTTTGCCTCTGATTTACAAGAATCTGGAGACAAGAGCGGAATGTTATCTACAGAAAGTAAGCTGGTGAAGCATGATGTTCTAGATATCAGTGCTATACAAAAACAGTCATCTATAGACAGCATGCGGTATCCTCTGCATCATTATGTACGTAATTTGTCACAACAACCTAGTTTCCCCTGTTCAACTGGGAGTCGATGTCAAGTATCGGGAGAGCATGTTGGAGATGCGAATTGTGGGGTAAAAGATATAGTTTCCGATATTGAAACCAAAGTGGTTGTTGATCAAGTACCTAAAGAAAGTTCGTCTCCTCGAGATACCTACTTTCTTGGCAGAACATCTGGTACCCCAGCTTGTTCTTCTGTCACCAAAAAGTGCCATATTGCTGGACAAAAATATCTGCAGACGTCAGTTTTACCTGCTCTTTCAGAGCCTGCTGTTTATTCTAATGGTAGAGATACATCACAATGAACCCCATTTGGCTTTTTCCAGAGTAAAAGAGTTGGTGTTATATGACGAGTTTGCAACTGAAGTGGATGGATGAAGACAAACTGATCAAGGTAATGCAGAATTCAATAATATTGTCATTATTGAAAATCTTATTTGATTATTTTTAACGGAAATCTACGAACTTCCACCATGCTGTACTGCATGCGACTCCTGACTGAGGGAAATGAAATTCTGAATATCCGTATTCACTAATATTATTGCCTCTTGAGCTACTTTTGATTTGTTCCTTTGATCTATATTTATTCATATCAATGTTGTGATTGAGAATATTTTCCAGGTGTCTGACATTCAGAAATTATTATGACCTGCAGAGACAAATTTGGACGATCCCTCAAGATTCTGGAGCAAACTGTGCAGAATATATACTGAATAAATACTCAGTTGTCTAAATTATAAAAACATCACCAAAGTTCATCATTGAGCTGGGCTAGATGTAATAGTTAGGAGAATGGTGTTGGTGTCTTTTTTTCGCGTATATATGTTGCATTGGAGAACTCTTGGAGGGAAACTTCTTTCTCTTTTCATAGTGTGACTGCCCATAGTTCAACTTTTGGAACTGTGGTGGCTATAAATTTTTAGTTAACATTCATGTGCTCTGCCTTTGTACCGTTGACATTATGGTAGTTAGTTTACCATAACAACAAACAAAAATACTTGTTTCATGCGGCTCAGACTTGCCTGCTTAACATTCAGGTTGGAATTATAGAAATGATTTTGTTATAATGTGATTGTGAGTGTATAAATACTATATGCATTGATCACTGTAAGAGTTTCAGTTCTTATATTCTTTTAGTTTTGATATCCAAAAGTGGATTAAACACTTGATCAATAGGTAACGCTGTGATTCTTGCTCAAAAAACGGATCGAACGCGTTCGAGTTAGCTGAATTATGTAGAACACCGAAAGTTTCACCGAGAATATCTTTGAAGTTTGAAGTCGGAGTTATAGAAGTTGGGTCTAGTGACTATTTTTTATTATATTTGATACCTGCTCCTCCAATCGCACATTTGTATTATTTTAGGAGCTAAAATGTTGCATTAGCTGGTATTTGCTGAAACAAAGATATTTATCTATGTCAAGTTTTTTTTTTTCAATACTATAATAAAATGAGAAGTTTGGTAGTGTCAGATAAAATATTTGCTTGTGGGATTCAAATTTGGACGTTTTGCTTGAAAATTAAGACCCTTCGTCAAGACATTATTTGCTATGTCCACAAAGTAGTTTTCAATGTAACGTGCGGCATGGCTAGCAGTTGAAGTTGAAATGTGAGAACGCTCAAAGTAAAAAAGTGACCATGGACTTAATTTCGATTAATTAAAAATAATAACTTTACCGTTAAAAGTATATAAGATGAAGTCATACTTTTACTATAATTTCTTCATAAAAAATATAGCCTAAGATAACAAGTTTGTTATCATTTTGATAGCTCTTGAAGACGAGCCTGCTTAATATTTTATGACTCTTTTATAGTCTAACGTACATGCATAAAATTTAACTTTGTAGAAGACTTAATTATAAATAAGGATCAACATCACATTAACCAAATATTTTTTGTCACATCTCTATTAATTGACATTTAACTAGACTTAGTCTAAATTATGTGTAATCATCTTGTGTCGTCATGAATATCATTGCCATTTACGCCATCATCATCATCATCACATGGTCATAATTACACTACAAGAATAAGTTTTAGTGATAGAAATATCCGTTGAAAAGCTATCATTATGTTATTTCAATAAAAAAATAGCGACAAATTTGCGATGATTTAAAAAATTATGCTATTAGCGACGGTAAAGTATCATCATTAAATTATCCACAAAGATTCGCTAAAATCAATGTAAATTTGTCGCTAAACTATCGGTATTCTTAATTTTTTTGTAAAAAATGATGCCTTTGTGTCGCTAACCTGTCCGTAGAGTGTCGCTAAGTTGTCACTAGTTGTCGAACAGACCGTCGCTAAATTGTCGGTGAGTACTCGAAAAATTGTCGCAATTTATCAAACTCCTTTTTTTATTTTTTTAAACCATTGTCAATTCGTCGCTAATAATAAATAAGAAAAGGAAATTTGATTTATTTCGTACATAAAACTTTAATACGATACATATTATCATCGCATTCATTCACAACACAGTAAATAATAAAATTTAAAACTTAATATAAATATTCGCATCACAATACTAGTTTTAGAATATGTCAAATTCATAATACAAGAAAGTTTAATTTTCAAAAATCAACACAACAATCTAATTATCAGACGCAGGAGCATGAGGAGTAGATTGGTCGTCAATCAAACTCAGGACCTCCAATAATAACGGTCTAATCCTATCATCCACGACCTCTCAAACAAACTCCCTCAACTCACTCATGGTCATAGGACCAAGTGCGGCAGCCGAATTACATGAAGGACCGACGATAGAAGAAGCACATGATTATGAACTCAGTCTACCTAACCCATGAAGCCGTCCCTCTTTAGTGAGTCATGCAACTTCTTTACATACCTTCTCATCAACTTTGGGGTATTCATAAATATTATCCTCGTACTTCTTTGCCATCACAAATCATATGTCTCCTGCCAATGGAAATAATTAATCTCCATATCAAAAACTTGAGGACAATTACTTGAAATGAGTGTTACTGCAATAATTTTTGTTTCCTCTGAGACGAATTAGTTGGTCTTCTTACTTATGTAAACTTCTTGGTACACCTTTCGAAATTCAACATTGTCACCGCTCGACAACTCCTACAATGATTACATATCAGACAATTTAATTGAATTATTATATTATAAGAATCAAAATTACAAAAAAAATTGAAAGAAAATATTATTTTCCGTTTATGCTCTATGAACACAATGAAGCCTCTATAATGTCTTGCAGCATGCAACTTAGACAATTTATTATTTTTGTCAGTTGTTGACTTCTCTTGATATTCAGGTGACCGCGTATGCAAAACGATAAGTGTTGAAAAAATAAATATTTAATTTCAATATTACTTATCAAGTTTCACAAAGAGAAGATGAAGCTTCTTTTGAAATATGTGGACTAGACTTGTCTTTCGCTTCAAGAATGCTAAATTTGGTGGCAAGCCTTGTATCTCGATGATAGTTGGATAACACTCCTCTTAGTCGAGTAGGAGCTACAATATTGAATATCATCCTTATTACAACATTTGGAAGGTCTTCCTCCCATTTATACTTGGTCTAAAAAAAAAGTTTGATATTAGTTTGTAAAACCAATTTAAAATTAAAATAAATAGTTTTAACTTAAATGCATTATACATGACATTCCAATAAGGCAATGAAATATCCTTATAATATGCACAACCTATCAAAAGTCTCGACAAAATGAATTCACTAATGTCACGATGAATACATCCCGAGATAAAAGCATGCCAAAACTATTAATGCATGTCATTTTATATTCATTCATTAAAAGAATTGTGCATTTTAGTATGCAAAAAAAAAAAAAAATTAACACGCTGATTATTTTTATCATCCACCATGAACCCGATAGGTGGTATGACATTTTACTTATTGCATTAGGATGATGAAGATCCAATGCAAACATTGTTTGAAATAAATATTAGTAACAATATATATACATACATACATACATATATATATATGAGAGAGAGAGAGAGAGAGAGAGAGAGTTAATGAAGAGTAATAATATCGCTATATGAAGTTATAGAATATTACATGTCAAGACCAATCATCAGCTCATCCTCCCTAGGTGGTGTTCTGCTCCCACGATTTGTGCTGCTCCCACAAGCTCTTTCACGAACACGAGAAATCATAACCTGTAAAAGCGTATAGAAAGTACTATTCATAACATGTACAATTAGTTTCTAAGTTTCAAAGAGTAATAATATCGCTATATGAAGTTATAAAATATTACATGTCTACATGTCAAGACCAATCATCGGCTCATCCTTCCTAGGTGGTGTGCCGCTCTCACGATCCGTGCTGCTCCCATGAGCTCTCTTACTATCATGAGGAGCCATAACCTGTAAAAGCATATAGAAAATATTATTCATAACATGTACAATTAGTTTCTAAGTTTGTTATAGCAATGAAAATTATAATAATTTTTTAGGGCATAACTTACGTATTCAACAACTTGAAAGGGACTCATATTTCTTCATCAATCACATCATCAGTAGTATCATTATTGTTTATAAATTGATCATCTTCAAAACGAATATCGTTAATATTAACTTCTTCCATATGACCATTTCTATCAAGTTGCTATTTCAATGTCTTAGTTTAAATTTACTACTCTCATAGTTTGATTAGCTTGATAATAATCAGTACAAGACATTTCATCAAATACAGTACATTCAACATTTCTTTTTCTCAACGAACAATTTATTCTTTATTTTGCACGTTGCCCACCATTCGTCAACACTCTTTTTAGATGAAGGATATTTCCTATAGTAAACTTCTTGCTCAATTGGAACGAATGATTCATTGGAATAAAGTCTTAATCTATGTTTCACATCAACCATACCATAAGTGTCATCAACATTAACACCATTTTGCGGATCAAACCAACGACTACAGTATGAAAACATTCATGTCTCCAAGATATGATAACTCTATATTTGCTCGATAACATCATAGTTATCCAATTTATTTTCGTCATATAAAAAATCTCGAACACGAATGTCACTATTTATCGTATATTTATTTCTTTCATATTCTTTCAGTGTAAAACATATATCCATTGATGATGATACCGTTATAAGTTTACACTTTTTTCGATCCATAACTCAAATTTCAAATGTCTTTATTTGCCACTTTGCTGCCATGCTCGTACTTCTTATGTCGACTCGATAATTGGTCATCTCAAATTTGCAAAAATTGATCATCCGTCATATTATAATTTAATTGTCTTTGAAAATATTCGAATTCCCTATAAAAAAATGGAAAATAAGAATTGTGAAATTTTTAATTTAGTATAAATCAATCTTTAGTTAAGATTCTTACTTTAGATAAGGTTTCACTTTCAAAGTGTTGACAAGGACATAACTTTTCACAAACAACAAATCACCATCGTTTAACATAAATTTATGTGTCCCCCAATCAGACATGTTGAAAACTTAAAAATGGATAAATCATCTTTGTTGATTTCTTCTCCCCGTCATCATTTTGTGGGACTTATGATCGACTTGTTTGAATTTGAAGTTTAAAGTTCAATGATGTGAAATTAGAAACTTCCTCATAAAAGTATGTTTCACATATATATTCTTCACTTTTTGCCTTCCTCTTTAGGTATAACATGCACCTCTCAAATGAATACATCTGAACAAATTGTACTAAGCCTACAATCTTTGCATGCGAGGTGGACGATCAAATGCTTCATGACATGAAAAACGACGGTGAAAATATCTTTTCTGCTTTGCATAAGGTAATTATAATAGATAATTCTAAATGTGTCATATCATCTTTATGTATGTTGTAGATGCATAATTATTTAAAAAATATGTTGAATTCACTAATTGTTTTCTTATAGGTTTGGACAAAAATTCTTGAAAGGTAATTGAAATTAATCTTTGAATAAATACGTGACAATCATGTTTCTTCATCCCAAATATGTTACCCTCTTTAAGGCTGACTCAACAAGATATGTTAGATGTGTATCCGTCTAGTAACCTCAATAATTGTATACATTCAAACACGAGTTTGCGTTGTTCACTACTTAATGCATAAATAGCTTTTGACTTTATGCATTTTCGTTTTGATGAACCAACTCAAATTTCGAACGTTCGCATATGAACTTCAGGTCCTATCTAGAGTTCATGTTGTGTTTTATTTTCCCTTTTATGTCAATCACAATGTAATATATTATCAAATACATTCTTCTCCACATGCATAACATCTAAATTATGATGCAGTATATTTGAGGGCCAATACGACAAATCCTAAAGTATACTTTTCTTTTTCTAATTATGATCAATTTCAAATTGGGACGATTGATTTGTGGGTGTTTTCAGCCCAAAAGTTATAGGACCAATCATATTAACTTGTGATAGTGTTTCAAAATTATTCATTCTGATTATTGATAAACTTTTTTTACAATTCCCTTACGAAAATAATTACAATCACGTCGCATGGAGTGCTCGTTCAGTAAGAACATTCAATGACAATCAAATTAACACACTTTTCTATCATCTTTCTAGTAAAATGACTGTGTATTTTTTCTACAAATTGGAAATGCAAATTTTCCTTTAGTACTCCATCCACAAACATTCCATACGCAAGGAAGTCATTATTCATCCACAATAGTGCCACTCTCATTATAAAATTTTGGATCTTTGATCTATCAAATGTCAAAACTCCATCCCCCTATAACATTTTCAATTCATCAACAAGAAACCTCATATACGCATCTATATTCTTGCTCGACGACTTCAGACCAAGAATCATGAAAGTCAAATTATATGTTCCCTACGCATGCACATTGTCAGTGGTAGATTATAATGAGTAACACATACGTGCCAGCATGAATATGATGATGTCGACTCTTCCCTCCCCCCCATGGATTGAAACCATTAGTGCAGGATGTAATATGATATTATGAATCTTTGTTGCAAAACTAGGATGACATGCATCAAAGTGTTTTCACGTTTTTGCATATGAAGGGTGTATCATAACAGGTGTATCGGTTCACACTCCCTCTGTATGCCATCACATAAATGCAGTATTCTTAGATAAAAAAAATAAGCATTGCAATCTTGGGACGATAGAACAATAACTAGTAGAATCCATCTTTTGTTTGACTTGAGACTCATTGCATACATAACAACTTGTTAATTCACTGTTCTTCTTATAACACAACATGTAGTATTTGTGACAAGCATCAATTTTCTAATACTTTAATTCAAGTTCTCCCATCATTCTCTTACATTTATAATAATTTTCTAAAAATTTTCAGAAGGAGGCAACATACATCTGATAATATAAATCATTTTGTCAAAACACTTCTCACTCATATTATATTTGGATCTCAAATTCATCAATTGTTAAATAGAAGATGACACACTTTGCTGCTCGCAACTATTCCAAACTGGTTTGTCTTTATCTTTAAATTTTTGAAATAGACGCATTAGGAGTTTTTTTCTCTTTCTTCATGCTCTTGATAAAATGTAGCAACAACTTCCACATCTTGCACTATATCAATATAAGGATTTGTCGAATAATCAATACAATTGATTTTATTGCTTGTACTTTCATCTCTCCAGTATTCTTCATCATGCAATTTCAATTAAAGTAGTCCATCCACAAACTCTTCTCATATAAATTCATTTCGACAAAGATCTTAATTTCAATTTCTTATTCTTATAATTTGCACATGGACCACGAATGCGACCAAGAGAATTGGCAGAGAATCTCAAGAATTCACCAACTTCGTCTTTAAAATCTTCATAAGCATAATCATTATTGTCTTTCTACCGAAAAATTCAACTTCATTCAAATATCATTATACTACATAGAATTTCAACTAAACATGATTAAATATAAAAAAAATTATGCTATATCAACTAAACATATTAAAATAAAACTAGATATATTAATTATGTTCTTGGACAAGGGAGGGGCGGTCGGTGGCGCCCAACCTCCTCCCTATCAAGAGCATGCTGGCTGTCACCGACCCTCCTCACATTGAGGAGGCATCGGCTGGCAGGTAAGAGGAGGTAGGGGAGAAGATTGAAGAAGTAAGAAGGACGAGGACTTGGAGACGGTCGGCGGAAAAACGTCGATGGCGAACGACAATGAGGAGAGGGAGGAAGAACTAACGAGAAAGAGAAGAAAAGAGGAAAGCCGAAAGAATTTAGGACATGAGAATTGGCGATGGATTAAAGGCGTCTCTAGTTTTCCAATTTTTTGAGAAAAACTAATTCTTGGCGACGGTAAATTTCCATCACTGCATTGTCCTATTAGCGATAAATATTTCATCCGCATGTCCGTCGTTAAACTGTCATTAATAATATCTTCAGAAAAGAATAAAGTTTGATTTTTTGTTTGTCGTCAATCCATTTCAAAATTGTGGCTATTGGCAACAGTTTAGTGACGATATTGCATGTCGCAAAAACTTATTATTCGTGTAGTTTTACTTAGGGGAGGATGACCTTCCTCAGCTAATATCTAGTATGTGAAGCTCAATAAGGTACAACAAAATAAACAAAATAATAAATAGAATATATTGGGTACATAACTTTATCTAATCCTTGCGATCTGTGCACATAAAGGCATATAGACATAAAAACATAAGCAATCAAGACATAAACATTCAATCACATTCTATTATTTTACTTTTCTTCCAACATTTCATTCTTTAACTGTGTATCTTTCTTTTATTTAAAGCAATATTTGTTTTGTACTTTTTTTTTCTTTTCATGTTTGTTCCTTTGACTTTTTTTATTTTTTACTTTTGTTCTTTATTTCTTTCATTTTTTTCTTTCTTCCTTTCTTTGATTTTTTTTTCTCTGTTTATCTATTGCTTTCTTTCTTAGAAGTTATTTTTTAACTTTTTTTTATCTTTGATCTATCGTTTTGTGAAGAGTCCTTCATCCTTTAAAGAGCATTATGAAACTTTCATATATCTTCATCAATAGTTGTACATCAATGATAACCCCTAATTTTGGGGTGAAAATTCTCGTTTTGGTGAAATTCCTGAATTTGTTGCACATGAGTGGAGAGGCATGTATAATAGAAAAAGGTGGCTAAATGTTTTGTCTTCACTGCCGCGGGTTTTCACTATTTTATCTTTAGCTATATCTTTTGTCCTTACTTTTAACTTTCATTTTTAACTTTCTTTTTCTTTTTTCTTTGGCAATCAGTGCACATGAAGACTCGTAGCTTTCATTTTTTATCTTGCTTATTTTAAGCTTTTTCTTAATCTTTTCTAGGCTTTTAATTATCTTTTAAACATGTATTTATCAAGTATAACATAACATCAACATAGAATACCATCATCAAACATATAATCATAAAAAATCAACAGTCTTCTCGAAAAGGGTCTATGTCAGGGTGCGACATGGCCCATTTTCAATGTGCATTGTCATCCTTTCTTCTATACTATTTTAGTTTTTGATGTGGTTCGTGTCTGTTATGTTAAGGTATATAATCTCTACAATTTCTATTATTGATCTAGTAGAGAATATATACATGTGAGATAGAGAGAGTTTAGCTAGGAAGTTACAACAAATGTGATTGGAGATACTATACAACTAGGAATATCTAAGATAACAAATATTGTTGCAGTAAGCCATTGCTGATCGCCGCTCCGAATGCTTATTTACGTCAGTGAAACAGGTAGGCAAGGAGGATGCAAAAGATGTGATAAGAAGGGATTGAGGCAGAGGATGCTTAGTAGATTTGAGATCAGCAAGATAATCAACACGTGATTTAGAGCAAAGGTTCATGGATGTGGCAACAAATAAAAGGGATGCAACAGGACGAGACGAAGTGGAACAAACATATGGAATTGATGAGGGAGAGGATCTAGCAGGATGGATGGATGAGGGAGGCGAAATCGTGGAGGAAACAGTAAGCCAAGGTGACAGACACTCTATAGGTGGAGGAGAAGGTGCAAATGAGAAATGTTTGAAGGGAAATGCAGATTCATCAAATTGGACATGACGTGCAGTGTACAAACGTCCAAACTTAATGTCAAGGCATCTATAGCCATGAAAATTATTTGGATATCCTAAGAAGACACAAGGGCTAGAACAAGTAGAGAACTTATGACGTTGATAAGGACGAAGTAGAGGGTAAGCAGTGCATCAGGAACTTATAGTCAGGAATACACTTAAAAAGCATTTGAAATGGAGATACGGGAGAAGATGATAAAGGAGGTAGGCGATTAATTAAAAAGGCAACAGTCTCGAGTGCATAGTGCCAGTAGCGATGTGGTACAGAAGCGTGCATGAGGAGTGTGATCCCAGTGTCGACAAGATGATGAATTTTATGTTCGACAACACCGTTTTGCTCATGAGTGTGAGGACAAGCATGGCGGTGAACAATACCAAGTCTATTAAAAAGAGGTTAGAGAGCACGAAATTCCCCACCACAATCAAACTGAAAAGCCATAATTTTTGTAGAAAATTGTCGCTCAACATAATGAAGAAAAGTTCTAAAAATAGAAGCAACATCAGATTTATTCTTTAAGGGAAACAACCATATTAAATTTGGAATAATCATCTAAAAGAAAATAAAGTAGCGATGCTCGTCGGAGGAGACAATTGGAGCCGGACCCCAAATGTCAGCATGGATAAGTTGAAGAGGTGCAGTACTACTGGACATAGTAGGTTGAAGAGGACGACGACTGGACTTTCCAAGATGACATGCTTCGCAAGCTCGGACATGCGGCAAGGGTGATGATGGTTGACCATGAGCAGCAACTACGTGATTACTTAGACGGAGAGATGGATGACTGAGATGCTAATGCCAACAATCCAAGGTAGTGTGAGCAACAACATTGGCAGATGGAGAGAAGCTTGGCAAAGAATGAGGGAGCGAGTAGAGACCATCTTTAGCACGTCCCTGGAGGAGTGTTTGCTGGTTTCGGAGGTCCTTAACACAAAAAGAAAAAGGAGAGAATTCAACAGAACAATTATTGTCAGTAGCTAATCGCTGAACAGATAAGAGAGACTTGGAAAGAGAAGGTACATGCAAAACATTATGAAGTTTGAGAGAAC
>LTAE01002919.1:16213-37486 GCA_001647135.1 Pontederia paniculata | reverse complement strand
TTTCGTCTGAATTAATCAGGTGTTAATAATTATACACATACATTGATAGGGCTCTACCCTTGATCCCAAAAAAATTGATGCATTAAATGAGTTGGTGACACGTCATAAATATCTCTATTTGTATTAGGGAGAGAAAGGAAAGCTTACTGTTGTGCCCACCAAAACTTAGACCGGTGGAGTTAAGAACCAAACAATTTTGAATTAATTGAAAAAGATTCCTGTAGCGCGCATTGTTCAGGCCCAATGCTCCGCGGCCCGCTTCACAGGCACCGAGGCGTCGCTTTGACAACTCCGCCGTATAAAATATAAGTATCGGCCGTGGATTTTTCTCTCTCCAAGAACCTCTCTTCCGCTGCCTCTCTCTCTCTCTTCTTCTAACCCTTCTTCTGCAGCGTTCTTACTTCTTCTCCAATCTTGCAGGTTGTCTTCGTTGCGGCAGTGCAAAGGTCCTCCGATGAAATGAGGGGTTCGTGCTCAAGATTCGTACATGAGGCTTACAACACACAGGAAAAAAGTAGATGAAGTGGACGAGGAATATTATTGGAAGATAAGAGGGATTCGAGCTCCCTTCAGCTCCAAGGCTGACGCCTACAAGTCATTAAGTCCAGATAAGTCCTCTTACCACATCTCTTTACATTTTATACTAGAACTCCCGGTTTTCTTAGTTTCCCCGGTTTGTTTCTCCCGGTTTTCTTGTCTTTACATTATAAAGTCTTCGAATCGTGTTGGCCTCTTCCTCGTTCTCTTCTCTCTGTTTTTAGCTCGGATGACTTCGCCATTTTCTTCTTTTGCTGCTTCGACTTCGCCGTTTTCTTCTTCTGCTGCTCCGACTTTGCCGTCTTCTTCTTCTTCTGCTGCTATGACTTCGCCGTTTTCTTCTTCTGCTCCGACTTCACCGTCTTCTTCTTCTGCTCCGACTTCACCGCCTTCTGATATTTTATCGTCTTCTTCTTCTGCTCCGGTTTCTTCGATTTCCTTCTCTGTTTCCTCTTTATTTACATATGCTTCTTTATTGATTTCGTCTAGCTCTTGCTGTACTTCTTCAAACTCATCCTGGGGCATAACACTTACACACATATACACAGAGATTGTGATAATTGGGCATCATGATTCATAGCCATAGCAACAGTTTGGGTCCTTTCAACAGAGGGGCCGTCCTAATTTTATTCACAAGTCGTCTTGTACAAAAAAGACAGTACCCTATAACAGATACTGATCCAACATGACTACAATCACATTGCTAATGTAGATCATTGATGAAGGCAAGATGCTAGAATTTGAGAGCAAGATCTCAGGGAGGAACATAATTTTACTCTGAAATGCTGATTGACAAAGGACATTTACAGCTCTAAGATTAAAAGTTCACTGCTTTTCAACTTCATGCTCTTCAGCCTTTCACTTGTCTGTCCTCAGTTCTGGCAAACCTTCCTCTAATTCGAGGCTGGCTATCTGCTAATGCTTTCCTGCAAGCATACTGCATAAGTATCCACATACTGTTAGTGTCATTAATGGCATAAAAAAGGACATTACTGGACTCAAAATTATACATTCAGACAATAAGAGAAGGCTACTCATTTGTTTAATGTTCAGATATGACCTTTTTTTTTCCAAAAAAATGTTTTCAGTTTGGCAATGCAAGATAATTAGTAATATAAGTTCTTTCTTTTCTTCAATTCAAAAAATTATATTTTCAGGTTTTAATGCAGAGATTTAGAAGACTTTGTTTTGCTGTTTCAATTGGCAACAGTCGAAAGAAAAAAAACTAAAGAAATATGCCACCTTTATCTTTCTGTCAAAGTTCCTCTTTGTTCTCTTCTTCTGATATCTAAAAATCTTCTGCCTTCTCTCTTCAATCTTGATATCTCCGAAAGCAGACAAAAGCTTGAAGGAAGAAGGAACATTGTTCACGTCACCAATAACATAACTACTACTTCCAAGAATCTGACAGAAAAAATCCAAAAAAATCAATGACACGAATTGCCAGAAAAATCTATTGATAACTTCAATTCAAAATCTAGTTTGTTTTGTCATATTATTGAGGTCTCAAGTGTTTCATGTCAATCGAACTCACAGTCTTAAATTCCTCAGCAGATGTAAAATGCATGCAGAAGAAGGTGAATGCTGTATTGATCTGACCTTTATATCTCCTTCGCTGTATGACCTCCTCATGCCATATGCGTTTTCAATTTCCAGTTCATGGAAACCAAGAAAGTTTGGTCTTACATCGCCACCATTACCAGGATTCACCGAGCTCCTGCATCCAAAGCTTACGCTCTTCTGCAGCGGCCCTTCAGCAGCTAACATGTTACTGCTCGCAGCTGCAGTTATCTCCTCAGACTGCACTGCAGCACCAGCAGCCTCAACTTCTGATGCATCTGTAGGTGGTGGTTCAAAAATGGCAGACACCGCAATGAGCTCTCTTTTGCACTCGTAGAACACCTCGTTCAGTAGGTCTTCATCTGGCACTGATGAGAGAATGGTAGCCTCAGTTTCCGCATCAATTATGCTTCCATTATCAGACATCATTGACATGGCAGCAGCAACTGGATCCAGTGCAAGCATTGGGTCTCCTAAGATGGGTTCTGGAGCTTTGAACAGGTCTCCTTCTCCTCCCAGATCATACTCAAATATGGTAGGCATCTGTATGATGTTATCCTGTAAAAGTGGAAAATGCATCAATACAAACTAAAAAAAAAACATCGACTTTGCCATGTCCACTTCATTTTTTTCCTTTCTCTGTTCAGAAACTTGGCATATACAGATTCAAAATGATTCAGGTGTAAGTAAAAGTTCTTAGTTACCGAACACTGTAAAGGAAATATTTGTGTTTATTCTTTTGCCTCTATTTGCAGATCACATGAAGAAAAGATTATACAGAACCAAAAGCTGTTGCAGCAGCAGCAGAAGTTTTACTTTTAAATGCAAGTCTGTGTTAAACAACATGTTTAGTACTAGTGCAAAACTTGTGTCAAAATAAGAAACAGTGCCAACTGAAATCTGCAATGAAATTTAAATGAAAAGAAGGAAACATATCATGCTCTTATCTCTGTAAAGTAACAACTGTTACTTATCTCTGTGCACCAACACCTCTCAAATTGGACAGCACCAAAAATCAGTGTCCAGAAGCTCAAATGATCAAGGAAATGAAGAAGAAGGAAAAAGCAGGCAAAATAAGAGAGAAAAAAGAAAGTACCAAGTTGAAGGCTGCAGTTGGCAGGTAAGTGTAGATCAAGTCATCCTCTGCTGGGAACAGGAAGCTACTCTGGATTTCAGGTGTTCCTTGTGGGAATCCCTGCATGAGCCCTGCTTGTGCATACATGTCTGATATCTCCTCCTCTATCTCTCTCTTCTTCTCGTATAATCTTCTCTTATCTCACTTGGCCTTCCTGTGAACTGGGAGACATGGAAGAAGAAGACGAGCAACAGGAAAAGCCAGATGCATTAGTGCTATAAATACAAGCCTATACAAGAAATAGCGATGGAGGGGGACAGATCTCAAAGTTTCTTTTTCTCCGTTTTGGCCTTTTACACATGCATCCTTCTAGAAATAGTTTACACAAATAAGATGCTCTTTAAAACAAGTTTAATGAAAGTACTTGTTAAGTTTACAATAATATTAAAATTTTAAAAAATCTAATATTCATCATAAATATAATTAAAAATAAAAAAATCTAGCATTCATCTAATAGATAGATTTACCTATCAATGTAACTTCATACAATTGAAGAGATATATAGCACCTTTATTTTTTCATAAAAATATAAAATATCATGTTGCAGAGTTTTTTTATTATTTTAATTTTTCTTTTTTGAATTATCATAAAATTTCAGATCTATTTTTAAATTATAAAATTAAGAAAAAATAAGTTTAAATATTTTTTATTAACTAATTATATTCAATCGTCTAATTTTAAATTTATTCAAATTATTTTAATTTATCAAATTATTAATTTATTATTCTCTTATTTTCTCTTTCCACTTTCTTTCTCTTCACTTCATGAGTTAGATGATTGGATAAAATTGATTAATCGAAAAAAGTTTATTTTTATCTCAAATTTATAATTTAAGGATAAATTTAAAATTTGTGATAGTTGAGAGGAGAAAAATAGAAATAATATTTTTTTAAAGAGTATCATTATGTTTTGTTTGAGGAAAACTGAAAATTATTTTGCTGAATTTCGTAAGTGAAAATAGCTAGCGGGTTAAATTTCATATATGAACATTTTCATTATAAAACTTCGAAGACATCATTATCGAAAAAAAAAAGTTTAAACTTTTGGGCTCTTCACCAATCCTTATGAAAACTAATTAACAAGAAAAAATTTTAATTTAACGTGTGAAATATCTTTTTTTTCATCAGTTAGAATTAAGATGAATTGATGATACCGAGAGAAAGGGCTTAATGTTGTTGTCCTATTTTTAAAGAGGGGACAACTTGAGGCTCATTACATCAACCGTTGGATTAAAGATCCACGGCTGTAATAAAAAGTGGCTAAACTGTTTGCAACCATGGATCTTTAATCCAACGATTGATACAATGGATTTCAAATTGTCTCCTCTTTAAAGAGGGACAGCAACATTAAGCCCCTCAGAAAATGACAATAATTATATTTATTATTTTTAAGTTTTTAGAACTTATAAATATGGACGGATACAATCAATTCTTTTTCGAGAAGACAACACAGTTTGTAAAACATCATCAAAGACCTCTTAAATTAATGGAATATGTTAAAAAAATAAACAATAATAAATAATATGGCTTGACATCCCTTCCACACACAAAGAATATTTGACACCTTTATTAAATGAAGCACTAAGGTCTCTCTCCTTTGTTTGGTAAATTATTTTCTTTATTTGTGTAATTGGTAATTTTGAAAGGTAGGACAATACTTTTGGAGTGCTAAAAAAATATATACAAGGATAACAATTGTAGTTTTTTATTTAACTGGACATTTTATCCCAATCTTTAATGTATATACCTTTATACACAAACTTACTAGAAAAGTACTTTTTTTAGTACACAATCAAACACCAAAAGAACTATATTTTCATTTTTTTTTCTCTATAATATATATATTTTAAAATAATTACATTTTAATTTTCAATTTTCAAACTGAACTAATCGAAACTCATTTAAGTTTAAACATCTAAATAGATTGGCACCAACGAGAAACAAATTTAGAATGGAACTGTATTGAGGGGTTGAATCTGGACCTGCTGCAGATTCAATGAAGGATCGCCTCATCAATTTGGACTCTCATGTAGCTCACCTGAATTTGAACTTTGTATGTGTAAATTGGTCACAAAATGTGACATGTTTGATCTGGACTATTGGATCAACTATCAGAACAAATAGGTCTTAAACAAAATATATATATATATATATATATATGTATATATATATATTATATATATATATATATATATATATATGATAACCAAATTATTGGGAGTATAATGATGAATAACCCACGAACAAACAATGAAGTAATGACGAAAAAAATGTAGCATACTTATATAAAAATATCGATATTTAATATTTATTATATGTATTATACTAAAAAAGTATGTTACACACTTCTTGACTCTTAATAATAAATATTGACACAATTATTATAAATAAGAAATAGATATTCATAAACAATTGAGATCACAATAAAAAATTAATGGACGAATATTATATTATCTCTTTAATGTTATCTGATAAAAGATCTATTAAACTAAAGAGGACTGATAAGACATATTGAAGACATCTTTCATTCAACAATTTTAAAGAGAGGAAACATGACATTCATTGAATCCAAGAAAAAATATCAATATAGTTAGGATTTCATGGATTTTTTTACTTTTTTCTTTTGAATTTTTGAACTCAATATATAATCTCATTTATGAACACCAAGGACATTAAAATTGAGTCATTTCTTCTCTTGTCAGCCCATTTTTTTTCTTTAATTGTTTCGGTTAAGAGTTCCAATCTGTTAAGCGCAAGGGATATATGATTTTATTTATTTAGAAAAACAATATGAGAGGTAAAGTGACAACAATTTTTTTCTTTTCCTTGGAGGGATCCCTTCAATTTTTTCTTATGAAGATCCGCTTTGGATATTAATTTCGTACATAAATTATTCATTTTTTTTAAAAAAAAAAAAGAGAGGAGGGGGAGTAGTTATAATAATTGAACAGATAAACAAATAAACTATCAACAACAATCTTATGGACCAACGGGGGTTGGGGTGAAGTGGTCAGCGGCCCCTCCCTGCTTAAGCAGAGGTCTCGAGTTCGAGCCATGTGAACGCAGAAAATCCCCGCTGGGAGTCTCACCTGCCATAGCCAGGCACGCTACCCGGGGCGACACCAGAATAGTCGGGCTCGATGGTGGGCCGAGACTCCAACCCGTGACCAGTGCGCACAATCGTTAGCGCCGCGTGGGTTGGAGAATCGGCGCCGCTTCCCGGACACTGGGGTGACAACCGAAAAAAAACAATCTTATGGTGTTATTCACAAGCCAAATTAATCAATGTGAGATGTGACATAAGTTCTCCAATCAACTGGTACTGTTGACAATGAAAATAATATTAAAAATATTTAATACAAAAATTCAATATTTATATCTAGCGAAAATAATTTGAGATTTTAGTTGTTGGCAGAACTATAGAAAGTGACCACAACAACCCCCCTCCTCCCTGAATTATACATTAATAACTAAAAAAATGATTGATAAAGATCTCTTGATTTATAAATTAAACCTATATATAGTTCACAAAATACTTTGATATTAGAGTATCGACAGACTCTATTTCTATGTCTACTAACTACTAAGTATTTCTATACTTGAAATCTTTTGTAATTCATATATTTATTTATTAATTTGTGCTTATATAATGCCCACAAAGTTTTCTTTTGGATTGTGAAGTTATGAATCTAGCCTTAAATCAAGTGCATACATAATATATACATAAATATGGTAAAATATGTATATAAGTAATTGTATTTTATCGTGCATAATTTTGTGTTACGCGAAATAGATGAAGAAAAAAATCACACAAAAAATATAAAAAATTTATGAGATTCATTTTTATCAAACTACTTAGACGACGGCTAAGTTCTCTTTGATGTAGAAAAAAGATAATATATAGATATAAGATATATAATAATTTAAATTTTAAAAAGTTTATATAGAGATTCTCGTATGAAATATTTTTTTTCTTATTCGAAAAGTTATAATATACTGAAAATCATATAAATTTATTAGTTATTACTGAATTACTATTCAAGGTATTATCATAACTTTGATTGCAAAGTAGGACAAATTTGCAGTCAACTAATAATGTAAGTTTTCATGACAAATGTTAAATTTTGTATCCACATAATATTAGCCAACTTTATGTCAAAAATATGAGTCCTAAGAAGGAGCCCTCATATTTTTATTAAAAAAAATAAAAAAAATAAATCACATTTGCGTTTGTAAATTTATGGAGAAACTAACTCTCAACTTTGATGAAATCACAATAAAGGGACACGTTATGTTGCTTTCAAAATCTAACATGAATATCTCGTAGATCTTTTTTCCTAAGTCACTTTCCATTTTTTATGGGTTACATGATAACATGAACATCCTTAGTCACTTTCTTTATTGCTCGTCAAATGAATCACACAATATGATTTAATTATTAGCAAAAAAATAATCATAGTGATTGAGAATACTAGGTTAACTATAATAAAGTAGATACATGTTTTTTTTATATATATAAGAAAACAAATGACGTGATTCAGCATAGTTATAAATAACTTAATATAATGACTCAACATATATATACCTAAAATAATACTTTTTTGCCGACGCCCCGGGAACTATATAAGCGTTTTGATATGATAAAAATAATCATATTTTTGTAACATGTAAAAATAATTTAGGTGTCTTTTATTTTTTTTAAAAAATTCGTAGTCCAATGGATCTGTCGAAAATTAACATTATGTAAAAAATATATCAGTTTTATTTGTACACTTTATATATCTTCTGATAATCTAAATTATTATACTAAAACATACTATTCTTATCAACTTTAAAAAATTAAAAAATAGTTTTTTTTTTGTAAAAAAATATAGTTATCTAAAAGAGTAACCTAAAAAATTATATGAAAAATATTAAATATATTTCCTTCTAAAAGATTATCATATCCAAATTATTTTCGCTCATACTTGTTATACATTCATTTGTTTGGATATATATAATACGCCACATATAGAATAAAAAGGCTTGCTAATGACATTTAGCAATTAATATGAGGTGGAGAGTGGACATTTCACATTTTAATGCAGAGTAAAAAGGACACACAACATCGCCATTTGGTGGACATTTGTAGGGTTTGATGTGGATCACAACAATTTCATCTACATTTGACACTTGGCATGTTTCCGAACTCTCTGGAAATAATTTAATTTGTTATTATTATTGGTGTTGTAGACACCTAAGTTTTATATATAGATGCCAATTTTTGTACTATGTTATGTCCATGAATAGTTCAGCATCTTGTGATATTAATTAAGTTTTGTCCTGCTATGAGGCGTTATTAGTAGATGTGACCACAAGTGTCATAGCCCTTTTACGTGTTTTTTTATTATTTAATTTTAATAGTGTATTTATTATCACTTTTAAAATTTTAGTATCACTTTTTAAAATTCATTTTTTAAAAATTTTTTACCAACATTTTTATGATATATAAAATATTATATAAATAAAGATAAAATGATTATAGGAGTGATGTTAAAATTTGAGAAGTGATATTAAGAAAAGAGTATAACGAAGTTACTATTTGCTTATGCTTAAGGAGATAAATTTAGTAATTTTTAAAAAATAAGATTTTATATCATCATGAATTTAAATTTTATGATGAACAAGATAAATAAATGATACTATTTATTTAAGTAGGTAGTGTCTTTATTATTATTTTAAAAAATATTTTAATATTTCATGTTATGTAAATGTGATATTCATTATATTCGTATTATAATTAGCTGATGCGACATGAACATATTGATATTAGTATAATAATCTAAGAGATAAGATTTAATAGCTTAATTACGAATTGGGTGCTTCGCTAACATGCATGCGAACGCACTCGATCGTGACGAGAGGCCGAACCTTACAAAAGCGACAAATTAAAATAATTACCAATTAGATGAGCACCAATCATAATTAAATGTCTAAATTAAACTAATTTGACTTGTTAAGGTTAACTTTTCTGTAGCATTCGAACATGTTTATGGTCAATTATGACCAACCAAAAATGTGGACACTTTGACGAATTGTAATCCTTGTATATTTTTTTGAAAAGTTATGTTGTCTTTGAAATATTTTTATTTTGAACTATTTATTAAAAAGTTGATTCATGCGACAGTGACTTAAACCCAAATATTAAGTTTTGTTTGTGGATTTTGAAAAGGCATTTTGAATTTTCTTTTAATGAGGTTAATGTTTTTTGTTTTGTGCTTCGACGTTTATATTGGCTTATTTTAACACCAACAATATTTATAATAAGGTTTAATGAATATGTATCATATTTAAGTATATATATCCTATTATCTAAATTGTTAAATAAAAAAATATGTAGTTAAAAATAAATAATCTATTTAACATTTATATTGTCTATTTGTTTTTGTCTACCACAAATATCATATTCAACAGCTCATATCAGAGGCGGGCCCACATACATTATGAAAAGATCTCGACTTCTTTTCTCTAACTTTTCAGTGTATAATATATATATATATATATATATACTATAGTCAATAAATAAAATAAATATTAATAAATTAACATAAATATCCGACTTGTTTAGTGGATAAATAATTTTAACTTGAGATCAAAAATTCAAATATTGATCGTTTTTAATTTTTTTCTAATTTACTTTTATATATTTTATTTTCCTTAACTTTCGTTCTTGAATCCATCCCTCGCTCATATCATATAATACATGGTTTGTATCCTATTTATAGGGTACACCTTCATTAATTTTTTTTATAATATAAGGATACCAAGCTTGTTTAATTGCCAAATACATTTATAAATAATATTTATTTTTAATGGCTGGAATTTTTTGCACTTTCAAAAATATATAAAATATTGAACTAAATAAAAGCGACGATTTTGAAATTTGTACTCGATATACAAAAGACAGAATAGATTGAGTAATCTTCAATCGAAGCTTATTTTTATCTCCATAATATATTGTCATTGTAATGTCTTCATGGCAGTAGAATTGTGAAAAGTATTCCATCTCTCGGCACAATGAAGCATTATCAATGTGTCGATTAAAACTCGATCCATGACCTGTTAAGAATATATGCAAATGCAAACATGCATTTCTACGTACAATTTAATTTTTTCAGAAAGTTGATTAGCTCATCAAGTAAAAGTTTAGTACTAGTGCCATACATAGTATTTATTTATTTGTTTATATTTTAAGTTTGTTTTCGACCATACAGCTAAACAAGAGAAAATATAAAAAAAACTTATATTAATAAATTATATTTTTTATCAAAATTATTTTAATAAAAAATAATGATATATTTATAGAGTTCAAGAGTTTCACTTTAGAGTCAAGACACATCGAATCGAATCGAATGAGATGGATTTTAACGTTACGTGAGCTCCATGTATTAAAAAAGTGACATAGGATCGACAATTTAAAAAATTGACTGTACCTTATTTAATATCTTATTATTATTATTATTATTATTATTATTATTATTATTATTATTATTATTATTATTATTATTATTATTATTATTATTATTATTATTATTATTATTATTATTATTATTATTATTATTATTATTATTATTATTATTATTATTATTATTAAGACAATAATACATAAAACATACGTCAAAATTATAAAGTTCACGCAGGAGAAAAGTTGAATCCTAAGAAATAGAAAACTGAACCTATAATTAAACCCTAAACGTAAGAGATATAAAAAAAAGAACTATGTTAAAAAAATCATGTCAAAAAACGTGGAAAGAACTATTTTATGTGTTCACAATTTTAATTTATATATTTTTTCTCCAATTCCTCTTATAAAAGATTGCAAACCAATTATTAGCATAGACTTAGGAGGAATTGCTCAACTTGTTCTTGAGCATTTTATTGTAAATAAATCGTTGTAACCTATGATTCCTCACCAGAAATCCCCCAGACCCTCCACAATCCTCTCAACTCTTCCCTTGCTCTCCTCCCCCGGCAAACAAACATCCATCTCTCTCATCACTCGCCTCCTTCCCCCCTCTCTCAGACCAAAATGGTCTTGCCAAGGGTCCTGAAAAGGCCTCCGCTTCTCCCTACGCCGCAGTTTCCCCCATTGAGACAAGCACAGAGGCCAAGCTGGGCACAAGTAGCTCTCGTCAGGGCATTACTCAACAAACGATTTCACCGGCCGAGCTCCGACGCATACAAGAAAGCACAAAGGAGGAGGTCGTCATCCCTGCCTCGGATGTGATCAAGCGCTCGGAGGAACTCCACAACTGCCTCATGGCTCGTTTTGTGTGGGGAAACACATCGATTGAGCTTCTAAAACAGGAGCTAATGCAGATCTGGACCATTAAGGCTTCCTTTAAATCATGGACATTGGAAATTTCTATCTGCTTTTTCAGTTTGAAAATATTGATGATCTCAACTATGTGCTCACAGGTGGTCCTTGGCAAGTCAATGGAGTGTTCTTACATGTCGCCAAGCCAAAGCCATTTTTCAGGCCATTCGATGACCAGTTTTCTACAGCCCCTGTGTGGCTTCAACTTTCGGGTCTACCCTTCGAGCTGTGTAACCTTGAGTCCATTTTGCGGATTGCTAAAAGTTTTGGAGAGCCCCTTAAGTAGATGAATATACCCTTAGAGGGGAAAAATGCAGGTTCGCTCGTGTATGCGTGGAAATGGATCTGGTGAAACCAGTCAAGCAAGGACTTTGGGTGTGCACGCTGGATGGTGATCGATTCTTTCAGCACGTCTCGTATGAAAATCTACCACAAATATATTTTTCTTGTGGATGTGCAGGTCATCAAATGTCAAATTGCCCTTCACGGCATGAAGCGGCACAAGAACGCCCATTATATGGCCCATGGATCCGGTCATTCCCATCACGCCGACGACCTATCGGAGCAAAGGAAGAAGCGGTTCGCCAACAACAGCAAAAACCGGTCCCAGCAACGGGTTCACCAAGCTGAACCATAGAAATTGGACACCCTAGCGGAGTGCAATCTGGACCATCCGACTGTAGGGTTGCCTGATGTGCAGGAAAATCTAACCATCCCTCCTTTTCTCGTGCAGATCCAAGAGGATCAGGTGGTCACAGGACACGTGGAAGGCATCCGAAAGCGTAGCGGACTCCCCAAGGTAGGCCTTTATGCCAAATCCAAGCATCAACGACTCCCCTGACCACTGTGGGCACGTGGCAGGTATCACTATGCGCGCACTTGCTAGTGTGCCACGGGTGCCGAGGTCGCCCTCAATTTCAAACCCTAGCATCAACGACTCTCCCGACCGTTGTGGACGCGTGGCGGGCATCGAAGCGCATGAGAACAGTGGCACATCACGAGTATCTACCACTACTCTCCCATCCCAAGACAAGTCACGTGACCCCATTCCAAGCAGTAGAAGCCCGATGAAACTTTCCCTCCCCTCACCCTCATCCCTTTCAAAAGGCCAAGAAAAAAACCATCCACTCCGCTGAGAAGCACGCCAAGATGGTCGACATGGTGGTGAGCCGTTTTCAGTATGCCAAACAGGCAATACCGTCATCTCAATCTGAGTCTNAAAAAAACCATCCACTCCGCTGAGAAGCACGCCAAGATGGTCGACATGGTGGTGAGCCGTTTTCAGTATGCCAAACAGGCAATACCGTCATCTCAATCTGAGTCTGAGGATGAAGAGCAGGATCAAGACCTCATAGTGGACTCGATCGAGAACACAAGAAGGACCAGAAGGGCGAGCATTAGGTTCTCCTCGCCTCCCCCAAACCGCAAAATGAGGAAGGCAGGGAAAACGAAACAAGCCTCAGGTATGAAATGTGTTGCGAACACCAAAAAACTTACTAATAGTTCATCTATTTCACAGATTCCGTCCATGGAAGCCCGCCAATAGACCCTGGGGGGCACCTCTGATGAAAATGGTCTAATATGAAGGTCATCATGTGGAATAGCCGAGGGGCTTCCAGAAGTAAGGGCCGTGACCGACTTCTGGACCTCAAGCGTGGACATCAACCGGATCTCATAGTCATTGTCGAGACTCACACGAATATGCTACGATCTCAGAAAGTCATTCGCCGCTTAGGTAGGGGCTGGAAGGGCATTTTTCAGGAAGGTACGTGTGCAGCAAGAGGAATCATCCTCGCTTGGCACGCAGAAGATATGGAGGTAACGTTAATACACAACTCCCCTTAGGTGCTTCATGCGGTTGTCACATATGAAGGTTTCTCTTTTTTGATCTTTTTGCATTTATGCTAGTGTTTTACCGGTTTTGAGAAATGAGTTATGGACGGAGTTTAAATCGTGGTCTTTTGATGATTTGCCGTGACTTTTGATTGGAGATTTTAATTGTATACTATCGCCTGAGGATAAAAAAGGGGGAACTCAGTTTAAACTTATAATAATATGTTTATTGTCTTTCCGACATGATAAATTTACATGGTCTCATAGAACAATTCCCAATCGGTGGCCCTTATACCTGGTGCAATAACCATAAGGGTCTAGCTCATATATTATGTCGTCTAGATCGAGTTTTCCTAAACCAGAACTAGATTATAAAGTTTCCAAATTATAAACTTACTATCTTGGAAAGAGGGGTATCAGATCATACTCCTATCCTGTTTGACACAAATAAATCAAAATCCAAACCCAGACCTTTCAAATATGAGCATTTTTTGTTCGAATACCCTGAATCAAAAAATATTATAGAATCAGAATGGAGAAATATCCAATCTTTAACCCCTGATCAAGATATTTGTCAAGCGTTAAGAAAAATTAAAGAAAAAACATTACTCTGGAATAGGACAAGCCTCAGTAGGTTAGAAACCAGGGTGAGCATGGTAAAGCATGAAATCTAACTCATGGAAAAGAAGGATTCCCTTCATGGGCTAAATGATTTAGAAATTGGGAAACTCATATCACTATATAATCAACACTCAGCCTATCTCCGCCAAATTAGCATAAAATGGTGGAGCAAATCTCGAATTAATTGGTTAAAAAATGGAGACCGAAACACCTCCTTCTTTCATGCAAGTACATTAATAAGATAAAAGAAAAATACAATCCACTCTATCCTCAACTGTTAGGGCAGGGAAGTAAGAGAAGATCAATCAATGCGGGACTGTTTTGTGGAACACTACACAAAGTTATGGGAACCAGAAACCACACCAAACATAGACCAATCTAGTTGGCCCCAGCTGCCTTCACTACCATCTACCTGGCATGATTCTCTCACCTCTCCAGTCTCGGAGCTGGAAATTAAAAGTTGCCTTTGGACCATGCCAAGAGGCAAGGCCCCTGCCCCGGATGGTTTCACTACAAAATTTTATAAGACATACTGAGACACAGTTGGACATATGATAACCCAAGCAATACAAACATTCTTTGTCGCGGGAATTATGCCAGTTGGGTGGGGGATACATCTCTGGTTTTCATTCCTAAAAAACCTCATCCAAAAAATGGTAACATATTACAGACCGATTGCCTTATGCAACGTGTTGTATCGATTACTAGCAAAAATCCTGGCAAACAGACTAAAGCCTACTCTTGAAGACATTATCAGCCCTAACCAATCTGCTTTCATTGCAAAAAGAACAATACAGGATAACATCATGATTGTTCAAGAGCTGGCCCACTCCTTGAAAACTGGAAGAAGGAAAAATATGTTACTAAAAATTGATATGGAAAAAACGTTTGATAAAGTATCTTGGCAAGCTATTGAAACTGTGTTAAATCTTATGAACTTTCCTCCTCTTTTCACCAAATGGATCATAGTCTGCATCAGATCTCCCACCTTCAGTTGTTACATAAATGGAGCCCGTTCCCAAACTTTTTTGAGCCATAGAGGTATTAGGCAAGGTGACCCCATCTCTCCATACCTTTTCATTTTAGTATCGCAAACTTTTTCAGCTCTTATGAATCAGGAAACCTCTGCAGGACTTATCAAACCCTTCATAATTCAATCTTTTGAACTTAGTCACCTCTTATATGCGGATGATATGATTATCTCTATTAATGCAACTGTGTCAAATTGTAAAAGGTTGAACAAAGTGTTTGAAACATATAAGAAATTAACAAACCAGAATTTCAATCCATCTAAATCAGAAATCTTCTTCCCACCAAAATTTAATGCAAACAGAAAAGTTCAAATAAAAAACACATTGGCTATGAAGATTCACACCTACCCCTTTAACTATCTTGGGGTGCCAATATCCCACAAGTTCCTCACTTGTAAGGATCAATCTTTTCTAAGCACCAAAGTAACTGCCCGCCTTTTTGGATGGAAGAGTAAGCATCTCAATCAAGCTGGCAAGACTACCTTAATCAATTCAGTAGTCAAAACGATCCCTAATCACGCACTAGCATCAATTTGTATATCAAATGGAGTTATTGAAACACTGGAAAAGCACTCTCGGAAGTTCTTTTGGTCCTCATATGGTGAGAAATCAGGAGCTCACCTTATAAATTGGCACACTATTCAAAAGCATAAGCATGAGGGGGGGGGGGGTCTAGGCATTAGGAATTTTCATCACATTCGAACTTACACTTCTTGCCAAAAGAGTTTTCTCCTTGCTGAATGGTCAACGAGACATATGAGTGCAGTTGGTATCCAATAAATATGGGGTGCCCCACCCATGGGTCCCTAACCATTCAGTAAAAAACACTGCTTGGAGTTGGAGATTGGTTTTAAATACTCTTAGGGACATCAAGGGACGAATTAGGAGATAAATTGGGAATGGGAAATCAACAAATGTCCTTGAGGACCCATGGCTTTTCTCTATGCCATTGAATCTTAAGCCTACATTTATCAACACTAATGAAATTCCTCCTCGACTTGTTGTGGCAGATCTTTTGAATAACAATGAATGAAACCTTCAAATGCTTGATTACATGTTTGGCTCTGTGTTGGCACTACAAATATCTCATATTTATATCCCAGCTTCACCCTGTGATGATAGGTGGGTATGGGTCAACAACCCACATGGTATTGCCCATGCTAAAGCAGTTTACAAATTTGTCAGTATGCCGACTCAAGACGAGAATACAGAAATGTGGTATGGCTGGAAGCATATTTGGAAGATCAAAGTTCCCCCAAAAATCCAAAATTTTCTATGGAAGCTTGAACATCACAGACTGCCTACAAAATCACTAATCTCCCGCTACAATCCCTCGTTAGACTCCACCTGCACCTTTTGTGGCCTGGCCCTGGAAACAACACAACATCTCTTTTTTCTTTGTTCCTTTAGCAATCAGTTATGGAATGCATTACAATGCAGGCTTCAATATCAATTCTCTCATAAACCCTCTTGGGAAGCTAGAGACTGGATACTAGAAGGTGAAAATCTCGAACCCCGCTCGAGGGGAAGGATCCAATCTGCTTTCGCTTATTGTTTATGGGGCCTTTAGAATGCACGAAACATGTTACACTTTCGCTCTCGGCAGACCATGTTGACAATCATTCTCGAACGAGCCCTGGTGAACTCAGATGAATTTGTTTCTACCCACCAACCTGAGGATTCCCCCACTGTAGATCAAGCACGACAACAGTGGGAGCCCCCGCCTCAATCATGGTTCCTTGTGAACACATATGGGTCCTTTGCGGGACCTAATGAGGCGGGAGGAGCGGGCTACACTATCCGCTCTCATTCTGGTACTTTTATTTGTGCAGGGGCTTTAAGACGAAATTTCCAATCAGTCATTGAAGCTGAAGCTTGGGGGTCCTAAAGGGACTGCGCAGGCAACAAGGACTCACTCGAATTGTGGTGGAAAGCGATTCGAAGACACTTATCGAAATCCTCAGAAAAGAGCAGCCCAGTATGTGGACTATAAGAAATATCATGTTGGACAGCTGGTCGATATTAGCTTTATTTGATTATGTCGAGTTACATCATATTAATCGAAATATAAACAAAGCAGCTGACTATTTATCACATTTTGCTAGATCATCCATGAGTGATTATTTTTGGGAGGAAACACCCCCTCAAGATCTCTTCAACTTTTTGTAACAATATAACTGAACTTTTTTTATGGTATCCTAATGAATTTACCTAAAAAAAAAAGAAACACCTTGGTGCATAATTTTAATCAAAATGCAATTGAATTCTTCACAAAAATCTCAAAATAATGTAATCAAATGGTTCAATTGAATTCTTCACAAAAATCTGAAAATAATGTAATCAATGGTATCTTTGGGTGCACACGTTTTGTCATCAAATTCACGTTTTGATTGTTTCGAATGAAATTTGAAGAAACGAAATGAAATCAAACATGGAAGATTCAAACATTTGGGAAAGGACAACGCTTTGTGCAAGACTTGACATTTTCCAAATGTAACATGACACTTCAGCTAACATTCGTGATTCTACTCTCTCTCTCTCTCTCGATCTCCCGATGTCTCGAAAGTAACCATGCATTGCACGCCTTGGATAGTTTGTTGTTGGATGTGCTTTTATCCATGTTTGCCCAAGTAGTGGGTAGCAAGCCCACAGTGCAGAAAAGTGAAAGTCACATATCCAAAGCAACATAAGAAGATATTATATGTGCACAAGATTGCAATTTGCAAGTACCCAAATTATCAATATTGACCGTTCTATGTCATCTACCAATTCTCGATAAAATAATATCACAGGGGAACATCTTTTTAATTCATTTTTATTATAATTCATCAAATTTCTCGGCGTCCCAAGAGAATAAAAAAGTATAATTATATACTTTGTTCCTCATAAAATAATAACTTTATAGGAGGACATGATTATAAATTCATCATATATCCAAAATTTTCCGTTACCAATTCTCGATATATAAATTCATGGTTCTTTCCAGTTCCTCCCACCAACGTTCTCACTTTGTGCTTACATCTTTTGTAAGTTATAGGAAATCAGATGGATTACGAGTTAGCACAAATTAATGATAATGGAAGTTTTTTTAATTGTGTGCCATTGATTGAATGCACCACTCCTTAATTGATAAGCAATCATTTTCGTTATTTATAAAATGAATTATTTGAGTAGTAATGAAGAATTGGCGTGATGATGACGAACATCATAGATCATGTTCGTCGTCATCAGCATGCATTGTTACGTGGCCACAAAGTGTGTGCGTGTGTTTGTGTGGATCCGACTCCTCCCCGTCGGATGATAAATCAAATGTCAACTTTTGGATACTTAGATTCCAAAACCCGGTCGGTTACCCAAAAGTTGTCGACGCATGATGTTAAGGTTTCATATCTATACATTCTTACAAATAATTTGAATTCTGGATTAAAAAATGGAGCTAAATTGGCAGATGATAAACAATCTCAACTTTTTCTTAGCTAAAGAATTAGATAACGTTTATATTTTTTTATCTTCTAATATTTTTTTCTTACATAATCTTCCAACTTTGTATATTGTGCGCACTCAATTTTTTTTCGAGTACAACTAATAATTTTTTTATTATACTAACTTAGTACATTTATTTAAATATTTTATATTATTATAATAATAAAATATATTAAGTTGACTTCGTGATAAGTCATATAAGATTATTAATTATTTATATTTATAAAATTTAATCTTCATTTGATTTGACGGTATCCGACATAATATATTTATTATTATTATTGTTATTATTATTATTATTATTATTATTATTATTATTATTATTATTATTATTATTATTATGTAAAATAGTACATGAATATATTAAGTAAATCAAATGAAAAAATGTATTATAATTGATAAAAGATTCAGACGTGCAAACATACACAAAGTTAAAGAACTAATATGTAAGAAAAAAAAATTAAAGTATCATAAAAATATAAAGTTCAAAATTGAAGGACCGTATAAAAAATGTAATATGCATGTATTATAACCTTACTATTATTTCATCTAGGATTATTCATCGATTTAAATTACAGAAAGACCATTTGATTGAAGAATAATATCCGACAATAAGAATTGATATTCTAATTATTTTACAAAGAATAGGCATTTTTATCTATTTGGTAAATGTATTTATTTAAGAAGAAATTAAATGTTCATGCTATAACTATTTTTAAGAATACCAATTGTACTTTTTAAAAATGTTGATAGAATAAAGTGAAATAAAAGTTTATTTCATTCTTATTACCAAAGAAAGAAAACATACATAAATTAACTAGATATGGAACAAGAAACTAGAAAGACGATAGGGGATGAACTCTACAAATATTTGAGTGGAAAGGGAAACCTTTTTCTGCTGAGATTTATGAAAAACAGGCAGAGGAAAAAAAAGAGACGAGATTTAATTATGTAGTATTTCCGTATTCAATTATATATTAAAGAAGTGCTAAAAATCCTAAAAAAGTAATAAGAAACGAAAAAATATTCTATAATATTAAATTATATATGTTATTAATAATTCTAAAATTTTAAATTAATAGAAAAAATATTTTTTTATATTTTATATTCTTAATACTCTTTTGTATCGTTGATAATTTTAATTTAACTCAAAACTCAACACTAAATAATTAAGGAAAAAAATTAATTTTTAATATAAATTCAATCGAGGTTTGAAATAATTATATTAAATCTACATTCTTAGCATGCAAACTTAATGATTAATCAAGAAAACAATAATTATATCCATAGGAGATAAAAATGGAATACATGGGATTGCTCTATAGATTCTGACACCCATGGTTCCCCCATACATTGGGCACTCGTTACAGACTACTACTGCCTTGCACTACATGTCTACCCATGTCAGGGAAATCCAATGATCCACACATCTTGTTCAAGCAAACACCATCATCAGCACATGATGTACTACAATATGTGTGCATCAATCCAGTGGGAGGATGCACCCCCAGGTCCATCTCCAATTTACCCATTGTTCCCCCATCCATCAGGCACTATCCCGCTGCAGAAGCCAAGCCATCTCTTCTCCAGCTATTTCTCCTCCTTTACTGCTGTGGATAGCTTTGAGTCAGGTGCCAGTCACTGGCCCCCCATGACTCCATATGAGAGAGAGAGACAGAGAGAGAGAGAGAGAGAGAGAGAGTTTAAAAAACTGCACTTTCTGCAGCTTCATGTTTTAGTCAGAGGAGAAGTGTGAGGCTTAAGAAACCTGGGGGTTTTGGTGTCTCTCCACCCACCTTATCCTCCATCCTTATTGTTCTTCACATGTTCTGTTTCCCACCACCTTCCTTCCTTTCTCTCTCTCACCCTTTCTCTCTCACCACCCCCACAAACATAATTAGTGCATAAATAGCACTAATCCACTTTAGAATCTCAATGCATGGCTAAATGCTCACGGGCTAAGAACGACTTCTACTTCTACTTTTCTGTTGTTACCTTGCATGTATGACAAGCATTAATTGGAGAAGTTGTTAACTATATACATATGTTTTAAATTTTCTAAAGTAATCATGAGCATAATATCTGACAAGTTTCGGATTATAAATTAATTCTTCAAAGAAAATGTCTCACAGCTAAAAGCATATATTCCTTTAAGCCTAAAGCAGGTGAAAGTAAACTTTATTTGAAAAGTAGTAATAAATCACCTCAACGCTACTTTTCTTTTTCTCTTTTTTTTCTTAGGATGCTTATGCTACTTTCGTTAAGGCATTAATCAACATCTTGACAACATAGTTGGTGCCTAGATGATAGGGAAAAGGGCTCCTTAGTGCTATGTTCAAACTTGGAAAACTGATTGTGACCATGTATTGATTATTTAAATTTAAATTCAATATTTATTTTTTTATGTTAAATTCTAATGTTCAGAAGACTAATGCTGTCACTTTAGAATTTGATCCAAAAACATCAATGAATAATAACATAATTTATTTTTATTATTTTTTATTAAGGAAAATGAAGAATGAACCTACTTGTACAGTGAGTAGTAAATCCATGCAGGCAAGGGCATGGCAAGGAGCCAAGGAGCGAGGTTAGTGAAGACAAATGCAAGCAACACACAAGTAGGAGTCCAGCTCATGCACCAAGAATTTTGACTTGTCACCAAACTACTGCCATTACCTCTCTCTCTCTCTCTCTCTCTCTCTCTCTCTCTCTCTCTCT
>LTAE01002919.1:0-11801 GCA_001647135.1 Pontederia paniculata | reverse complement strand
GTAGGGAGAGAGAGAGAGAGAGAGAGAGAGAGAGAGAGAGAGAGTTAATGGAACAAACCTGAGCCTGGCCAACAGCCTGACCAGCCTGATATCTGATGTCGGACCTGTCTGCCATTTCTAACTTGATGGATATAAGATCTCTCTCTGTCTCTTTCAATCCCACTTTCTTTCTAGACTTGCTATTGGATGGTGTTATGGAAGTATGAATGAGGTGAACGGAGGAGGAACGGAGAATTTATAGGCTGAGAAGCTTCATGGATGGCCATGGCTATAGCTGCCTTCCAGGAGGGACACTTGTCCTCCATGCCTGGGCTTGTAGTTCGAACTAGCAGGCGATTGACGAGGGAGTCAGTTAACAACATCCTGGACCGAACAAACATATATTTTAATTGGTCGAAACATATTTCAATTTAATTTTCTGTACACGGAATGATATTTCTTCACAACTACTCCATGAGGTTCGGAATACAGCAGTTGGGAAAGAAACCTTTGGCGACGCTTCCATCGTCTTCTGTGACACTTTCCAAGGTTCCATATGTGATATATCATCAACCAATTTCTAATCATTTTCAGTTAATTGCAGGAGTCTGATCTGATATTTAGTTTTTGCAGGTTTTGAGACCGTAACTGATGCCTGCAATGCGATGTTGGGGGATGACAAAGTATATATGGACTTCCTGCTCATCCTTCAGGACCTGATCAGACTAGCAATGAAGCATTTGTCAAAGATGCTTGTCACACAAAGTTATCAATGTCTCATTCTTTTCAACACAGTGAAACAGATGCAAACTGTAGATCATAAATATGTGCAATTTTGCTTGTACTTGGAGATGCTCTAAGTCTTATTACTTTACAAGAATTAAGAAACTTTTTTTTAAGTTTATAGCCTGGACGCACAAGGGAAGATCAGTTCAATTTCCAAATTAACAGGGCGCACTTCAATTTTACTGAACCAACAACGTTGCTTCACACCACTTTATCGCCCAATGGCAATAAAGTAAACAGAATATTACAGGGAACGACAACTACGTGGAGCTAAATAACAAAGCAGCAGGCAGTATCAGAGGACAAAACGTCTAATTGACACAGACCCACAGTGAAAATAGTTCCCCTTTAGAGACTATCAGCTGCAGAGATTTGGTATACACACACTCCCATCAGGGTTTTGCTGCTCCTTCCATATGCGTCCAGTAACCCGCAGCTTCAGTTCCTTCCTATCTCCCCCGGAGAAGAAGAGTGCCATGTTCCTCTGGATTATTAGACCATCATGACTATCGCGAACTTTTCGATGGCTGTCACGAATACTCCTTGGCGTGCCTTCCCATATGAGCTTCCTGCCATTGGAACCGACCTCAAGGCTGTAGCTATAATGCCTTGCTTCGTTCTCGTCGCCCATGAAACGAAGGAAAGCCATGTAAACAGGAGCCATACCAAGTTGAAAAGCTTCGAAGTGTAAACAGAAGTACTGGCCAAAACAGTGGAATACCTAAAGAGAAGAAATGTGAGAACAAGTGGAATTCGTAAGTAAAGGTCATTGCAGGAAGTACAGAAGTTATAAAACAATTCAAACTCTTAACGCCAGGGGCATCATGGAAAAATTGTTGGAAATGTCAAATAGAGTTAGTCCAAATAATAGATGATATATGCATAATCACTTGAAGAAACAGACATACTACTTACAGTTAGCATCCAGGTAGCATTCTCAACTTCTCTGGGATTGGACTTCACATATCTATGGTTGAATGTACATCCAGAATGCATATCTACCTTGTGATCATCCCTTAAATGAGCAACGAGGAAAGGAATATCTCCGACAATGTTACATTCAGAACCAGCATATGGACAGTTATATGGTCTAAAATTACACTGTGATTCGTGCTTGAGCTTGCTGTAATATGGAAAGATTTCAGGGCAGCCTAGTGAATAGTACTTGCAAGGAAGCTCAAGCGACTCAGCCACCTTTTCCAGAGCCAGGCACCTGATATCTCCTAGCTCTTGTCTACAAGTAGGGCATCGGTTGTGAACTCTTGTTTTACAGGTAGAACACAGAGTATGTCCATTGTGGCACTGCAAAAGTCCTGATGTTTAGAATCAAGCAAAAACTGTAGCAAATCTGAGAATTAGAAGGCACAACAAAGAATTATATTTGATTTTTGAAGTATATGGTCCTTTTATATTGCAGATTAATGACTCCAAGAATACCTGTATGGAATAAACAAAAACAAAGAGACAACTACAGAATGATGCATATGTTAACCAGGACAAAATATCGACCATGTTAACTTGTGAGGGACTTGTGTTAGGATTTTCAAGCTGCAGATTATTTTTTTTAACTCAGGAGTCCGGACCAAAAGAGTAACTCAAATGATGCTCCAATTTCTAGATTCAGTTAACACTTGTAGATGATTTTTGGTTGAATCAAGAAATCCTCAGAAGCATCAAGGAAATGGAGCTACGCACCTAGCCGAGTTGCAATCCATCGAATAACAGTGTGTAGATTAACTCAAGAGAAGGCACTTGAATTAAAATTTTGCGTTGCAAAAAAGGTGAACCACAAAGACTCTTCAATCTGCCTCAATCTCTCAAGATGTTTTTTCTTCTAGAGCTTGATTAAAATCAGGAAATTTCTAATGATCCTCTGAATCATCAAGAAAAAGGATTTAGAAAGATGACCTAGTAACAATGTTTAAATAAAAAGATTGTGCATGACTAGTGAATTCTGAGCATCGGAACAGAATAATTTAATTCCTATTCCCGACTTCAGACATACACTCAGATGCCAGATAATATGTGACAAAATGCCCCCACTAGTATAAGTCAAGGACATGAATAAAAATATTGAAGCTACTTTTCTCGAGGAGGATATTCCTGTTCCTACTTGATCAGATAAAATCCTTCAAACCTGAATGATACAAACAATTTTTGGAAATTATCTGAGACTGAAAATTCAGCCTCAGTTGATCTGAATATTCATATTATAAAGTTTCACTCTCATCCCTTGCCTTCAAAAAATATTGTAAAATTTCACATCAGCTAGGAAAACTTTTTTTCTGCATCTAAGAGTAAATAGAAACTACAATCTATATACAGGAACAGAAGTGATGATCTACATGCAGAGACGGGAAAATAGTGATGCACCAGTTATGGATACATTATATACTTGGCATCTGCACTAATGTATAAAAGCCAGTGCATGTGATACTTTTGTTTGATAAACATATACTCAACGATACATTATATACTTGGCATCTGCACTAATGTATAAAAGCCAGTGCATGTGATACTTTTGTTTGATAAACATATACTCAACGATACATTATATACTTGGCATCTGCACTAATGTATAAAAGCCAGTGCATGTGATACTTTTGTTTGATAAACATATACTCAACTTCCTTTTTGAAAATGTCATATAAGTACAAGCCGGAATTCATGACATTATCACAGATTTTTTTAAAAAATAAACATTCCAAGATTCGAGAAACCCCAACTAAATCCTACCCTCTGCACAGAGCACACAAGACAGTACATTCAAGTTAACTGATAATATCCTACCCTCTGTAGATTTCACTGACAAAGATAGGGTAAATTCACTTACACTATATGAAAGAACTCTCTCTACTTAGATCTGTAGTTTTGTTTAACAATCTAAGATCAATTAAAGTAGCCTATCAAATGGCAAAGAACCAAGAACTAGGTAAAACTAGGAAATCGTAAGATGTTAAGATGCTTGATGCTAAAGAACAACAAGACACTTTTATGGGCAAAATTACCTTCTACTTTTGTCTATGGGAGAAGTAGAAGGTAATTTTATTTCATACCAGACCACTTAACAGGTCATCACTATCCAAGTTGAGAATTCAATGACACTCAAGGGCCACCAAGAACACATATATAAGATCACACAACAATGATATTGAAACAATACAATGTGAAATGTTTAAACTAACAGGTAGGGGCAATTCATACTTAAACTAAATTAAAGAACCAAAATGTAAAACACAACCATCAACCTTGCACCATCAATTCTCTAATTACTGCTAATTTATAAGAAATGTATCATCTCCATCGAATATTGACATCATTTATAAGATATGATTATACAGATGCATCATTTCCTAACAAGGAACGTTCTATCGCATAAGATTTGCACAAAAGAAAGTAGACTATGAAAATCAGCACAAAAAGTATACAGATGCATCATTTCCTAACATAGACGCCAACAAGAAGTGAACTATGAAAATCACTGATCAGGCCTTTGCTCAAAATATGAAGCGAGGGGAAAATGTGATATTTGGTTATCAAATGACAGGAGAAAACAGATTATGCAAGAAAGTATGTGCACAAACTTGTAGACTACAAGGAAAAAATCGCAGTGTTACAGAGCCTGAAACAGATGAAAACTGGAAGAATGACAGCATGTAGATGACTAATGTACCACATTATCCTAATTGCAAATAGTTTCACAGTCTCAAGAAAATGAATCGTTCGTAGCTTCAGCAATATTGACAGCTCCACAGCATGAAATTGTCCCCATTTTGGTCATATTTAATCTCATAGGTAATTTCTTGACAATTTCCATAGAAAAATTGTAAAGAGATCCATTGGATAATCATAATCTCAGGCCCCCAAATGGGAAATGGGACATCAATCGGCACAAAAAGATGCAAAATATGCCATCAACAGTAAAAGTCACCATGGAAGATAGCATTTTTCAGCACTCGAGATTTTGGTTCCTCCCAAGAAACACATTAAAAGCTGCGCACTTGTCCAAGATCTTATCTTTACCCAACTAGCCGGTTCGATTCCTCTACTAGATCGACAAAGATGCCAAAGATTGCATCTTTATGCAAGAAATCACTACAATTCCTACCAGAATACACAATTTCACGATAATTGCATCATGAAGTCAACAGTGAAATCAAGCGTCGACAAAAGGACCAACCTGGTGGATCGGAGGGTACATGGAATTGGTGCAAACGGGACATTCCAGCAACTCGTGCACGCTGGTCGCCGGGCTAATCACGTTCGCCGGAACGCCAACAGCGACACCACCACCAGCAGCCGCTCCGCCGCCGCCAACGGTCCCGCTGCCGCCGCTTCCGGCGGCATGGACCTTCAAGAAAGGGTGAGGGATGTGCATGATCTCATCGTCGTCCATAGTGCCGTCGGAGACAGAGATGCACTCCACGCCGTCCGACTCCATGGATCGGAACGCCGTAAAGGAGGCGCTTTTCCTCCTTTCCCCGCCCCAAACAGCCAAAATCTCGCCGCCGCCGGTGGAGATGTGAAGCAGAGTTGCGAGAACTGCAACCACGGCAAGTGATGCCGCTGCAACTCCTTTTACTTGTTTATTTGGTCCTTTTCTGGTGCTTGTGGTGGTGGTGGGTGGTGGGGAGTTCTTTTGCTTAGGGCTGCCGCCTTCTACTTATATTGCATTATTATTATTATTATTATTATTATTATTATTATTATTATTATTATTATTATTATTATTATTATTATTATTATAAATGTTGACAAATACAATAAAGAAATAAATCCTCATAATGGNATTATTATTATTATTATTATTATTATTATTATTATTATTATTATTATTATTATTATTATTATTATTATTATTATAAATGTTGACAAATACAATAAAGAAATAAATCCTCATAATGGCAATGGAATAGCATTTTCTCTTTAGATAAAAAAAAATCAAAATTAGGAAAATATTAATTTCAAAATTTTGGATTGTCTAATTTAAGTATAACTAAATCAGCTTAATTTATTAGAAACGTTGTATTGTCAATACGGGTAATGGAGAGCACATACTTGTACATGCATGCTTTGCATTGTTGGTACATTATTTTCAAAACTAATTACTAATATTACACTTTTGTAATTTATGGTTATGTGATAAATAGTAATGCGAATTTTCGTTACTTTCTCTTTTTTTTTGTTGGAGGATAATAAAATAGTTGGTCAAGAGGATATCTTAATTGAATGTGAAGAATAAAACTTGTTGAAAAGTAAAATATTTTCAAAATGAAATTAATTCATATCAAAAGTGAATTGTTTTAAATTATTAAATCTATCTTTCATTCTATTTTTTGAAATAAAATGCTTAATATAACAAAAGTAAACAAATTAAAAAAAGTATAAGAAATACTCAATACAAATTAATTTTCTTTAATAATTTATAACTAAGCATATGTTGCATTATGCTAATATATTCACATTTCTAGTCCTTTTTCGAAAAACATTGAGATGGTCTTCCTTATGATGTTTGTCAATATCAGACAGAAAGATACAATATATTTTTTGAAAATTATTTTTCTTTCAGCAACTTATTTTACCTCCCAATAAAGGAAGAAATATAAAAGAAAAAAACTTGTGAGTGTGAGGGGGAAAAGGAAGAGTATGTTATGGGCCAAAGGTATGGGTGCAGAGTTGTAAAGCTCCTGCTGTGTACCTGTGGCGTGTCCTTGTCAAATGTTCGGGTAAGGAATATTTGCAGTTGTCGAAGTTAGTAATTTATCTACTTTAAAAAAATTGTGTATAATTTTATTCGGGTTGATTATTATGCTAATTCGATATTCGAATAAATATGACGAAAATAAATTTTGATCGAATTAATGACTCTAAGACTTATCAAATAAATTTTAATTGAATATTTAAGGAGTTTAATTTTAAATCTGATTCTTAGAATTATTAATTTAATATTTTATTATTTCATATAAAATATTATATTAATTAAGTGTTGATACTCAAAGCTAATATCCAAAAAAGAAAAAAAAAACATCTACCTCCCTTTTCTTATTTTTTTATTTTAATTTTGATATTCAAGATTATTAACGTCTAAGTAATTCAATTCAAAATTTCAGTTCAAGAATTTTAGTGTCATTTTTTTTTTTACTTTCAATTTTTTATCATAAGATCACTTCTCCTACTCATTAAACTAATCGTTGTCGTTGGACCCAATTTACTGTCAAATGTTTGGTTAGACTATGTGGTTCAAATTCTTGAAAAAAATTCTTAACTCAAGAATTGAGATCTTAAAATAATACATTTTTCTACTTCTAACAAATACGTTGATGGGAGATGTGGTCATGTCAACATTTTGAAATTGATTATATGGCCATTGAGACAACGAATGAAAATTTATCAGGGTTGATTATACAGATTACATGGACATAAAAAGTTTAGGAAATGAGATATTTCGAGTTCAAGCTCAGAAAGAGTAGAAGAATTCACTCAATACCTTATAGGGTGCAAAAGACCTCATCCACGACTAATTTCTTTTATATCTTATTCATAAGATTCAACACCAATATCGTAACTCCCCAAAAAAAGATTTAAAGGTCACAACCAATGTAAATAGTGGACATTAATATCATTATGACCATTATTTCTCTAAAATCTCTCACGTTCTTTTCTTTTCCTTTTCTCTTTACCTTCCTCTCTCACACATGTTTCGTTCCTTCTTTTCTCTCATTTTTCTTTATCCCTTTTTGTTCCTCTCTCACACATGTTTGCATCATAGTAGAAATTTATATATTTGTCTGTAATTTATTTCGTCTTACATTATTTTGTATTTTAAGTTGCTTCTCGAGTTTATCCTCTGTTAGAACTACATTAAAATTATCGTGGACTCAATGCATTCATATTCTTCAATACGATCGAACCAAAATCTCATTGAATCAGACAATACGATCGTATTCATCAATACAGTCCAATCAAAATATCGTCGTTTGGATTTTATTGTACACATCTCCATTTGGTATGGGCGTTATAGTGAATACGACTGGAGCGAAATATAGTCGACTTATTTGATACGATCGTATTCATCAAAACGGACGACCCAAAATATTATCAGATTGATCCAATCATAAGTTGCTCATTTGATATGATCGTAATTCTCAATATGCCTAGATCGAAATCATGTCAGCTCAACTAGTATGATTATATTATCCAATATGGGCAGATTATATTGATGCAATAGTTAGAGTTAATGATTTTTAAATCTCACTCATATTTTCCCTACATCCATTTAGAGTCGCTCAATGCTTATATCCATCCTTTATTGGGTTACTTACACTTTTTTATTCTCAATTCATCAAACGCATAGAGAATAAAAAAGTTTCAATACTACAGATAAAAATTGAGGATTCCCATGATATACTTAATGTACCATTGTTTCATTATTATTGTCCATTGATAAGAACTTCATCTAAAATGAGCAATTCATCTTTTCTAAAGATGTCACTTATTATGACTTGATTCTTCACTAATCATTGATATTAAGTTGTATAGTTTGCATGACGTACCCTATAAAAAGTGAAGAGCTTTTTCTAATAAAATAAGATATCAAAAAAATTGAAAAACAACTTTCATTTATTAAAACAATATTCAAAAACGACAATGACGAATTTTATCGAGATATTGAACTACATCAAATTATTGAATATCATTGAGCTATTGAATTATAGAGCTATACAATTATATTGAGCCATCAAATCACTGTGAATCATCGAATCATACAAAGCTATCAAATTATATCAGGCTCTCGTTGAGCTACATTTGATTTGACATTGAATAAAAGTATTGATATTGATAGGTGATATATGTTTATTATTATGAAACTTATGGTACCGTTGAAGTTATATGTAATTATTGTCATTGAGTGTCACTGTGACATTTTTCTCAAATGTTTAATTGTTGTAAGATGAAATTCAATTATATTAGTTATTATTATCTTTATCACACATTTGAGTTTTCAACTAATGAGACAATTGCTGCAGCTAAATATGGACTTAGGACCCTTTCTGTTTGATATTTTATCCTTTCTATTGAGCTTGGGTTGTAGTAAGAATGTGACTTTCCATTCCATAGATTATGAATCTGTGTATTTCTTTTAAATTCTAGTCTTTTGTATTATGATATGAGTTAGATTATTTCTCTTTTTCCTTGTGTTTCATTAGTCTTTCTTATGTGTCATTTTATTTAACTCATATTTTAATCAAACCAATGTATAAAATAACTCCAATAATAATCTTTGTCACAAGGTGAGGAGCATTTTGTTTTGGGCGTTACAAATAAATTAGAACATTACAAATACAATCTTGAACTCTTTCCGGGAAGTCATCCAATTAACCACAACCAGAATCTTGTGACAGGCTGCATTTTGGCAGAACCTTTGGAGAAACCATTTAATTGAATTAAGCTGAAAAGAGTTTGATTAACTGTCACTGTTTGAAAAGGAAAATTCATACGAAGAAAAACAGAAAATGAACTGACTGATCGAAGGAGATACTCTTCTTAAAAGGCTGACTGTAACTGGTTTCAGAATATATTCCTAGCAAACATTAATCATGTGAAACTTCCCTGTACCACATATCTGTATGACAGAAGCTTTTCTGGGAATTTATTTTGTGACTGTTCCAGATGCAGGTGATCCACAAAAAAAAGGCCGATTCAGAGTTCTTCCAAGAGGAACATGCTGCTTCTTTCTAATCATGGAAGCAACCATGCTTCCTCGGGGTAGCCCTTGTCTGGTTTCTCATATGTTAAGACTTAAAAGAGCACTGCAATTGGAGCAGCAGCATCCATGGATGGCCATGGCCTTAGGACCTACCTTTATAGTGTTAAGGAATAAGGACAAAGAAATATATACATATGGAAACATTCATGTAAATGTACAAACAGAATGTGGACATTAGGCAAGGGAATATAAAAAAAAATGATAGCTAACCTTTTTTTTTTTATTTGTTAGGCTTTGTCCTACATTTGGGGGTAGTTTGATTTGGCGTAATTATAATATCGGAATGTAAATTATTGCAGTTGGAAATTTTTATATAATTTATATTTATAGTAGTTATTTTTTCTAGGTTTGGATAGATATAAATGAAATTTCAGAAACTGAATTACGTTGTTTGATTGAAAATAAAAAAATGATATAAATATTTAGTTAAAATAAAATATTATTATATATTAATAAATAAATAAATAAGTGAAATATAAATAAAATTAAAATTATTATTTATTATTTTATTTTTTCTTCTTTTATTTTTATTTTTATTTTTTGATGTAAATACATTTATATGTAATTGGTTTTTCAGCACAATTTCCAATGCAGTAATTATAGTTATATTACAGTAATTACATTTATAACTAATCAAACATATTTTTTGTGTTTGCTGTATTTGTCTTTACGTGTATGTGCAATTACAGCTAAACAAACATGCCCAAGACAAGTGAAACTCATAACACAAATTTCGTTGATAATGATATCCAAATTTTCGGCTTCAATTATAATAATAAAAAATATAAAAGTTTAGAGATTTGAATATAATAATATCTATTTATTAAATTTATTTTTAAAATTATTAAAAAAATAAAATGGTGAAGTTGTTTTAGTAATAACAGAAATGAAAAAAAGAACCTCTGCTTTTAAAAGGAAAAGGAAAAAAAAGAAGGCTGCCATAAGCCCATAGGAATGTTATTTAGAATCCACGTTTTGTTCAGTTGGGCTAAATCAAGTTTGACGGCCCAAATGATGTTACTGGGCCCAATGACTCCAATTTACGGTGTCGCCAAATTAAAAGAAAATTTTGTATAAAATCTAATTAATAACTTATTATAAAGAACATTAACCCAATCAACCATGGAATTTAGACACATATAATATATAATTAAGAAGTACATATCAAGTGACAACTTGTATTTTATCAATCTTGATGCTTCTAATTGGAACCTTTGACAGGATGTAGTGAGACAATTTTGTTAGTTAGCTTAAATCATGCATAACTTAATGTGTACCTAATCAATGTTGCTTAAGCTAAGACAATACGGATGGTTCTAAATTATGATATCCACTTAATTTTGTTCTTCAAATAACTACGTAGGCACAAAGACATTGATATATATTAACGAAATCCAATAGATAAAATTTAAGTTATGCATATCAATAAATTGATTGAGATTTTTATTTCCTCGATTTTTTTTCTTTTTGCAAATTAAACTATCTATATCGTGAGTGGAGATCTTGAGCAACACAAGATGACGATTAGCTTTTAGATGTTGTGTCTAAAAATAATATATATAATTTGAATAAATATACTATTTACTTAATATTTAAGTAAGTAATGACATGTTACTTATGAGGTTACTTATTTAAGTATATATATGCTCACAGTATAAAAATAATAAGGTACAAATTAAGCTATTTAAATTTGCCTTATTACGTATTGGCTTTCTAACAGCTGTTTTTTTCTTGCACGGCAAAGCAAGTTTATATTTTTTCTTGTGCGTGCACGAAGACGCTTCGTGACAACTTATAATACAAATTAAGTGATCTTTTCTGAAAAAAATAGTTTTTTTTGTTTTTCCTTTTTAAATTAACAACTTAATGATATTTGATTGCTTACGCATGAAAGTAGTATTAGCGATTGTTCTAATTGTTGAATAATTTGTTTGTGGCCAAAAGATTGTTCTTAACACATAGTTAAGTTATATGTAATTTAGTGCTGTAACGCCCCGCGAGCGCGCCCCACACGTGGTCGAATCGATATCCGACACGCGCCGAGGAGGCTCCCGAGGCGGTACATGAAAACGATACACTACGACAGCAGAAGACGATAAATTACAGCAATAGTGCACAGCGAAAACGATCAATAAACTCTCATATATAGTCATGAGAATACATGAAGTTAACTTAAACACGTTAAGTTACAACATTCGCCAAAAGGCTAAACATAGTATTGAGCTCATAGCTCGTACAACAGACTCGATAGTACTGAAAATCAGCAAAA
>LTAE01002918.1:0-40540 GCA_001647135.1 Pontederia paniculata | reverse complement strand
ATACACTCCCCCGTTATCGGTCAACCTCTCTTCTTCTTTGGTCAATCGTTTATGCTCTGCTCCTCCACTTCATGTCAATCCTCTGATACTGGTCGACCGCTTATATCCTTAGGACGCCCACTGCACACGTATGGTTCTTCATGTATAAATTACGTGTGCAGCGGTCGCCCATTCCTTTAGCTCAGGTCGACCACTGTACTGAACTTGAATATATCCTGTTACAGAAATCAGCTAAAACAAGTTCATCACTACAGGCTGAGTTCACTTACAAATTTGTGATCATTCAAAATATTCTCGGGATCCTAGATTCAACAGGTAGAAAGTATTTTAAGTTTCTAGCTTTGTGATGTTGCTATCTCATGGTGTGTGCACTTAACTAATTTGGAATTAATGCAAGCTGCAACAATAGCATGCTTTTTATTCATTAGAATTGATAACTCTTGTGTTGAGAAAACTAATTTTGTCCTAAGACCTCTTACCAAGACTCAACTCGCCACTACTTGAACAAACAACTTGTTAGCAGCAACCATAATCATTAATTAGAACTTTTGATCACATGTAAAAAATGATGCTCTTGGACATATGAAAATAGAGTGCTGGAATTGAGAGGTAATTTAGCACTTGCATTTCATTTTCTCTCTACACCAATGATTATAGTATTTTATGCAAATGTCATATTCTCTTTTGTATGGACTTTGATGCATACTCTTAACTATCATAGCTAAATCTCATTCTTTTATTTTCTTGCAGAGATATCACCAAACTATTACTGATACTTGAACTTCCTGCCATAGACTGCAATCTCAAAAAATAGAAAATAGTTTACTTCAGTTGTTTAAGTCTTGTTCCTAGAGAAAAAAAAGAAAATTTGCCTTGCTTTCTATTTGGGCATTATATTGTATTTTTCCATCATGGACTAATTCCTTTGTTACTTTCCTTTCGTTATTGTTGTTGGTTGTGTGGTTAAGTTTTCTTTTTAAAATAAAAACACGCAATTGAAATATTTTGCAATGGCTCTTAACTATTGCAGCTAGTAGCCATTGGAAAATATTAATTGTAACATGCAAAGACTATAAATTCTAGCTATTGCATAATAAGCTACAATTTATAGCCATAGCAAAATTTTGCAATCGTTGTAACTTGTAACAATTGCAAAAGTTTGCTACGACTATAAGTTATAGTTTCTTATGCTTTTATAGTAAATTTAATTATATATAATATTAAATTTCTTTGTAATTATAAAGTATTTAGTAGTTAACCAAACATGTTAGAGATATTATCATTGAAAACAAATATAGTAAGACATTTTTCAAAAGTATCTTATCATAATATTTTAAAACTTACATCCAAATAGGCCTTTAATGTTTTTCACTCAAGAAATTAATGTTCTTTTATTATGTGAATACTTGGATAGATTTTGAAGAAAAACCTCGATACAATTTAGGAAAGTAGGACTTTCATATTAACATCTTTGGTGAATTATGAATTTATGAGATTCTTGATGGATTCTATAATTTTTATTCATCTTATATCTAGCACAATCATAGATGATTTTCCTGTGCCCGTGTTTTATAACCTCGCTTCGTCAGAATAATTATTGCATTCTCTATTTCATGTTGAGGTAAAATTTTGTATAGTGTCAATCATGTTCACATCGACCGGTGCTTTGAGAGTATGTTTGGTTAGGGTTGAAAGGAGGGCGAAGAAAAAGAAAATGTGATTAATTATTAATTTCGTTTGGTTGCAATTTTAAGGAGAATGTATATTAATATCTCCTTCATTTACCTCCATTCTTCTCTAATTGTTCATTTTTTTCAACCCAAAATGAGATAAAAAAGAAGGAAAATATATATTGTAAACACATTTTCTATTTTACCTTACTTATTAAAACATATAAACTCTATATATTTGTCTAAATAAAATCATCACTTAAGTTTGATTTTCTTTCTTTTCTTTTAATGTCATCCAAATAAGAATTTTTTTTACCTCCATTTCATTTCTCTAATTTTCTTTTCCTCCACTACTTTCCCTTATGCTTTTCTCCTTGATAATTGTTGAACAATTAAACCTTTGTACTAGTGTAAAAAGTCATGCTATGTAATCATATATTTGTTGATACAACACGAGGTACCACAAATATGATCGTGCTCTATAATGTTCGTGTCACCTAGGACAACATAATATTTAAAATTAGTTTCAACTTAAAGAAATTAAGAGTATGTTTGACTTATCTTATAAATAGTTTAAAAGTATTTTAAATTTGATTTTAAAAATTATCCATATTTGACAAATAAAAAAATTGTTTTTATATTATCAGGGTAAAAACTTATAGGTTGAAAAAAATAAGCAAGATTTCCTTTGCTTATTTTTAAAATTGTTAATTTATTTTTTTAATCAACTATATTATTCTTTTATCATTTTTTTAATATTAAAAGAATATTAATCAATATTTTTTAACAAACATTATAACTATTATTAATATGATAAATATTTTTATTTAAATATGTAACTATTTATATTTTAAAATAAATTTAGCACTTAAAATACTTAATAATATTACTACTTATTAGACATTTTTTATCAGTTAAGTCAAACAAGTCATAAAAATAGTTGTACTCCTATTTAATTATTGAAATTTGAAGGTAAACTATTTTACCCTGTTCAAAATTATTTCTAATAATGGTATGGTTCAAAAGATACTTTTAAAACATAAAATAATCATATTAACTATTTTACTATTTAAAATATATTAATAAATAATTGTAGTATGTTGCACCGCTCTACTTGTGCTAATGTTGGCCATTTCATGTCAAAACAAGTGTGTTTGCTCGGTTTTCCTTCTTTTTGCTCATTGCAACTCATACTTAAGTTCTATTTGACTCGACATAAAAATAGCACCTGCATTAATATTAGCGATAAACAATTGAAACCTAGCGTTTTGAGACGCTTACAAAACCAACATCTAGGGTAACGATATTAAAATTTATTTTCCAATATATCCTCGAAATATTTCATTATTACTTATTATGTGTATGAACATATTTATTCTTTTATATCACGTGACCACTTTATTATTTATTAATTTATTAAATTATTTAATTAACTATTTATTTTATTATTATTTATTAGTATTAAATTATTTAATTAGAATGCATATAATAATGTAAACTATTTAAAATAATTATTTATATTATTTTTAGTCATTTTACGCTTATCAATCGATTCAAATGCTACATTTGCTAAACACTTTTATGAAATTTAATAATTAACTCACTACTAGCTAGTCGCTAATCGTTACTCGCTATTAACTATTCAAAACGTTCGTATATATCAAATAGGACCTTAGCATAGTTATAAAAAGATTATTAGGCACGATAACTAATCAGATTTAGAGCAAATGTGGATTCGACCCACCGAAAAATATTTTAGGTCAAATCAGCATTGAGTTCAAAATTGAAGAAAACTTGGGCATAATTTTTTTAACATTTTAATCAATTTTAAAATATGTATAAGTTTAAAAATAAATAAAATCATTATAATAACAAACGTAAATAAGATTAAAAACATTAAATACTAAAATTAAATAATTTAAGTATATTTTATGTAAATAAATATTATTAATATTAATATTTTTTATTCAAATCGGTTGAATAGCACTTGACAAATCTTTCAACAATTACTCGATCCAAAAAATTTTTTTGGATAAGATCGGATTTCAATCCAAACCCGATCAACAGGTTCAATTTGTGCTCACTCCCAAAAATGATTATAAAAAGTGGAAATTTTCCACCAAAAAGTCACATAATAAAATATTTTCTTTAAAACAATCTTAAAAATTCCTAAAGATGCGGCCGATGGAATTAACATTCGAATTTAAGATGTACTATTTTTTTTTCAAAAACTATACTCGGATTCTTGTAGTAATCTGAATTTCTTTGTACTATAAATTATACAAAGTGCATATGCTATTTATTCGCTTTCTTCAAATGATGATGACTTCACATGCTTTGTGTAATGGAGTTCAACAAGTAAAAATCTCTTGACAAAGTCAACTTATCCTCTCAAGTTAAGACTTCATAATTCATATAATTGAGGCGAGATCGAGGTTTATTATATAATAACAAAGTGACAGTGCCAAATTTTCTGCTTTTTAAAGCTCAATTTGCTAATAAATGAAGCAACATATTTTTTTGTATAAATTCTTCATTTTTATGTTTTGTTTGAAATAAAAAATGAATTTACTAGCGAATGGCGAATTACCTTTAACTTATCGAATAAATATATTGATACATTCCAAAAGAAAACCTATTGGATATAAGTTAATACTTTACATGGTTTATATTATCATATATCACAGACCACTACTCAAGTACTCAATACTCATCTCAATATTTTTTTTATTAGATTAAAAGTTAAATCTACACCTATTTTTTTTTCTTTTTATATTAAAAGTAAATAAATATCAATGAGAACATCTTTTTAATTTTTTTTTTTTTAAAAAAAGAATATTCTACTTATTTTTTTAAGGAAACAAATATGTGGATCAAGATAATCAGTAAGTAAATGTAATATCAATTGTTAATCATTATATATAATTTAATTTTTTCTATGAAGAATTCTGGAACATTATTATTTTCATTTTATCTTTTGATAACGACCCACTAATTTATATCTTAAACACTATTTTGGAACTCGGCCAATAATGTAAAAGAAAACACTCGTTTGACCTCCTTAAATAATGGAATGTGACCTTAAATGCCCCCAATTTTTTCTCATAGTTGCCCCCATCTTTACAAAATCCCTAATTTCACGCTTATTATTTTATTCATTGTTATTTATTATTGTTCCCTTATTTCATATTATTAATATTGTGCTTAGTCTACCAAGTCACTACCGCAATTAATTCTTTTTATTATTAATAAAGAAGAGGTTAATAAGGAAGCTTAAGATCTTGCAATAATTTTTTTTCCTTTGATCCATTTGGTAGTAGAATAAGAACGGTTCAAATCTCATAGTCCCCGCAGTCTCTCCTCCTCTTCCTGGACATTTCTCCTCCTCCTTCACATGCCTCTTTGCGCAATTGGCTCTCTCGATCCTGTAAAGGTGGCGGGATTGGCCTCCCCGGCTCTGAGATCCTGAGATTTGCCGGAAAGATGGGGTTTTGCTTCAGGCTTTTGGGGATCTGGCTGGTGATCCATGGTTGGCTATTGGCTTCCGGCTCCTCCTCCTCTTCTTCTGACGCCGAGGACTTCCGGCGAGCGTAAGTGGGGGAAAATATGCTTCTTTCTCTTGATTTATTTCTTATGCCGATTGATTTGTTATGCATTGTTGCGAAAAATGGGATTTTGTTGCTGGAAATTTGTCAAGATTGTTTTTTTTTTCTCATCCCCCTTCTAGTCGAGTAGTGGCAGGGGAGTGATACAGCTGGCAATTTTATAGTCTAATTCTAGGAATGAATATATATATTTTTTGTGGATGTTCTTAATCGTATAGTTTACTTTTCCGGATTTTGTGTAAAAAACTCAGTATAATTTCGTTCCTCGAAGAGCTTGTAGTTGCTTGACTCTTGCAGATATCTGAAGCTCCATGGTTTTCTTGACTAATTTTAAGTTGGTACTTAACCTTAATCAGTATGATTGCTGCAAAAGCAAGTATCGACGCATAGGAACTTTATTAACCTGTTACTGGATGTGTAACCGTTCTTGATACTTAAAATATTTTTTGAATTATACATATGCAACGGCGTTTTAACACTTCAAGGTGGCCTTCCATTTTGATTCACAATGCCCTGAAAGGTTCTCTGATATTGGCAGTTTTCATGTTTGTTCTCATTCCAAGCAAAACTATGCTAGTATGTTTGGGTGATAATTGCCCATTTTACACAATTGGTGCTACGGTATATAAATTTGATCTCAAATTCTTAGAGCTCCATGTTCATTTGCAATGTTCTCAATCACATTTTAGTAATCTGCTTGACTAATGAAAATATTATAAAACAATCTTGCGACTAGTCATTTGTGTATCCTAAAAAATTAAAGGTCTGCCGAATAAATCAAGTTGCTAAATGCAGCTGTTTGTCAGTAGAAAGTTTTCTGTAGTGAAAAAAAAATTTGGTGACAACAAATTCATAAGTTGTGCCATTATTCCTTTTCTGTTCTTCTAAATAAATTTTTTTTTGTTTACCCTCTGAAAAAAAAAACTTCTTTGTTGAATACCCATTTACATCATTACAATTTGATTGATGGACCCCTGAAAAAAGGGCAATGAAAACCATTTTTGTTAAGTGAAACTGTTTGTTTTATGTAGTTCATTATGGTTAGCACAAAACTAGCATGGTGACATGATCAATTGTGGCAATTCTTCTCTCTATGCCTGGATGCCAAACTTCTTTTTTTTTTGGAGGAAAGAGAGGATGACTAGCAAGATGGTAGTCCTTCAGATTTCTTCATTCAAATATTAAAAAATATTACAAGTTGTCTAAAATGAGATAAAGATTTATAGAACCAAACCAGCCCCCTACATCCTATTGTCTAAAATTTCTCTTTGTTTCATAGCCGAAAGATTCTGGTTGGAATCTTGTGAGTTTCCTTTTTTGTTGCAAATACCTGTGGTATTTCATACTGCTGGACCACAAGAGTTACTAAGTATTATGTTAGGCTACATGGTTGGTTTGTTAGCTTCATCTTCTAAGATACCACTGAACATAACTATTATACATCTTGTTTGAAGAAATCTGCGGCTTTTGCGGTGCCTTTAACTTTGTATTCACTTGCAGATTTCCAATTGTGGAACCAGATTCTGATCATACTAAACTTCGACTTTCAACAGAGGGCTTAGAAGCAATTAAACGGATTACAAATCCTATTTCTGCTGTTGCTGTAAGTTTTGTCTTCTTACCTTTAGATATTTTTATGGAGTTTTGTTTTTCTCAAAGGGATTTAGTGAAATATTTGCTCTCACATGATTTGTGCTATTTGAGCTTATATGTTTGATTCTTCGATATATGGAGCTTTACATATTTACTTTATATACATCAGTGTTTTTTATTTTGAGAAGCTATATACATCAGTGTTTGGTGATTGTATATATAATAACTGGTAACTGGAAACTGGAAAATGAAATATTTGAGCATGCAGGCAACGACACAAATCCTTTTTATTCCAATGATCTTATGACAAATATGTCTTGCGTTTTTTGTTTAAACCTGTTCTTAGCAAGAAAGATAACATGAAGTTGATTTTTTACTGTATTTTCATTGCATATAGGATGCTTGAAGTCTTTCAGAGATCTGCAACCTTACTTCAAAATGCTAAGAAAATGGACACCTGAAGACTTAAGGATAATCTTTAAACAGTTATGTGAAAGAATCAACATACTGTTCCACCCTAAATGGCATCTGAAAGACAAACATGTAGTAAATATGCATAACTGGCAACACAATCCAGGATGACTAATCTCGTAGCTACAATTCATTTCTGATTAAGACCAGACAGATAGATTCGGAGCATCTAACAATCAATTGTTATGTTTTCTCCCCTTCCTTTACATGTATATCCGTCCCATCACTTTGAATCCTTTTACTTCATGTTCAATGTTGTTTGGACTTTGTTGGTATTATCTAGCTGCTTCTTTTTCATTTCATTATAAATGGTCTAATGTCAGGTCATTGGTCCATACCGCTCTGGCAAATCTTTTCTTCTCAACCAACTTCTATCCTTGTCATGTGATGAAGGTGCATTTCATTATTCTCTATTATTTTACTTAAATGTCATTGACCAACTTAAATTCTAATATTTGTTTCTGTTAACCCCTGATACCATCATTTGCAGGTTTTGGAGTTGGTCATATGCGAGATACCAAGACAAAAGGTTAAAAGATAGTTACCACTTTAGTAATTTTCGATCTCTTTTACAGTTTTTTTCTGGGATTTTGGACTTATAAAGGGAAACTGTCATGAGCTAGTCATGGATATGAACTCAATGAACTACCAGTGTATATTGCATTAAAGTGTACACTAAATGTGCTTTGATATAGTTCGTATTCCCTTGGACTGTGTATGAAGCAAGCCATGAATATTGCATCGTATGGCTAAGGTGACAAGGACTAGTCTGCTGGCATGCTACGCATTAGTCCTTTTTCCTACTGATCATTACGTCCTTTTTTGTGTGCCCTAGAGTTATTTTGATAATGTTTAACTTGGAATTTTAATTTTTTTACTTAGGAGTGTTGATTTTGATGTAGGAATATGGGTTTGGGGCACACCAGTGGAACTTGATGTTGATGGATCAAAAGTTTCTGTCTTGTATCTGGATACTGAAGGATTTGAAAGTGTTGGAAAATCAAATGTTTATGATGATAGGTATTACTTTGAATAGGCCTTAAGCGCTTAAATGAGTTCTCTTGATTTTTTTTCTATTTGTCCAGCTGGAATTGTTTTATTAAATTAACTTTTTGTTTGACAGGATCTTTGCTCTGGCAACAGTCTTGAGTTCTGTGCTTATTTACAATCTTCCTGAGACGGTTTGTTCGTTAACTGACATAGCTTCTCTTAGCTGATAGTGGGCACTTCTTCTGATAATTCATGTAGCGGTTTCCTTATGTTCTTATCTGAGGTCAGTTTGTTTTATATGGTTTGTATCACAGATTCGTGAGGCTGACATATCTCGATTGTCATTTGCTGTTGAAATTGCAGAAGAATTTTATGGCAGGTTCAATTATAAATTATTGTCGAAGAATATGATATTTATTTCTTATCCCATGATCCTGTCTAACTAATTCTCTTTTTTCGATTTATTACCTCCACAACATGCAGAGTGAAGGTAATTTTCTGAAGTCATGTGTGTAGTTCTGTGTAGGAAATTATGTTTCGTTGGTCATATTGAAAGTATCTTGATATGTGTACAGGGACAAGATGTTGCATTTGAGCCTGCTAAGCTCTTGTGGCTTATCCAACGAGACTTCCTGCGTAAGTTGTTGAAAATTCTTGTATTAATTGAGAATATTTCTATGAGATCTTGACATTCGGTCTAATTCCTTGATTTTTTTTTTTATGCATTCTATTTGTTTACCCAATTGTAGAATCTTAATTTGTTTGTTCCCTGAATCCTGGTTTATTCATACCCTTTCATTATCCATTCTTGAGTTGATGAAAGAGGTGCTAAATCACTTGTCCAGATATAATCAGTATGTCACCATCAATTGTTATCAACATATCTAAAGATATAGTCAGTATGTTTTGACGTGTTACTTGATTGATGGGTTAGAATTTCTGTTCATTTTCTGTGTTCTTTTATCCCATTGTAGCATGTCATCTGGTGGCTTGAGGATCACTCTCAAAGTTATCTATTGCGATGGAAACTTTTAAATTTGTATTTTGTCCAATTTTTTTAGAGGTCATGATTTGTTTTTATAAATTCTTTACGGGAAGTCATTAGCTTGTTTGCAACTTTTGTGACTTTCAAAGTTTCTTCATTATTTTACCTTTTTACTTATGGGGGTATACCTGACTTGCTTGCACAATTTCTGTAGCTTGGTATTTCTTAATTCATACACCCATTTCCTAGCTTGGATTTCAGCTTTGTTAAATGATCCCTTGAATTATCTATAAAATGGAAGAGTCAGAGGTAGCTGAGCTACCAACATGGATATCCCAGTTTAGTAACTATAAATGATGTTCATCCTGTCTAACATCGTCATCGTTGTTGAAGGACTGAAGCCAACAAGTTATTGGCAACTGCAGAACTCTATGACATGTTGGCCTTTCGTCATTTGATAGAAAATCATAAGGTCCAGAAAGATAAACATTTCATATTTTGGCTACATGCTATGTTTGATGAGTCTGAGTTTCATGTATGTTACCTTACTATGAGATTTAAGATAAAAGTCCCAGTAATTCTTATTGCATAAGCAATGGTGTAGAATTGTATGTTAGCCAAAATGGTCCTCCTGTCAGTGTGCAGAACTTTCTTCTGATAAACTATCTGAATCATCAAAGTAAATCCTTAGCCAATGAATTCTCATGACACTGAATAATATGCAACAATTGTCATGAACTCTCATTATACTGACAAAGATTTATGTTTATATAGAAGGGAAATCTGTTCAGGAAATGGTAAATGAAGCTCTACAGAGGGTTCCTAATCATAATGGTCAGTCTAATTATTTTCTACATGTACATACGCCTTTACATATCCTATAGAAGTTAATCTATAATTTCTTTTTCATTTGGCTTATGGTTGCAGGCGACAAGAATATTGATCAGGTATGATGTTTTGGCAAAACCTTTTTATATTAATTTTGGTTGGTGTTCAAAATTTATTTTCTTCATGTCAAATCAGGTTAATCAAATTCGAGAATCCTTGGCGATAATGGGCCACAATAGTACAGCCTTTAGTTTACCCCAGGTACTCATTGGTAACTTAGTTCTGTTCTTGCTTCTACTTGTCCAAATATATTATATAATTGCTTTCATATGATCAAACCTTAATACAAATTTACAGTTAAGCTGGTAAAAAAGTCAGTTGCAAATTATTAGTTACACTTATTTCAGTGGAAGAAGATTGTTTTGCTGGATTTCTTATAATGATCTAGTTGAAATTTCTTTCTTAACTAAAAATATGTATTTTCATGTTCTTAGCAAATAATATACTTCATTCACGAACAATTTGTTTCCAATTTTGGATTTCTCAGAATATTGAACATGATTGCCACCATTTAGCTACAATTAGCTGGGACCACAAGAAATATCAGATACTAATAGTTTGTGAGAAATGATCTTCATATGTGCCCAAAGTAAATGGTTTTTTGTTTCCACTTTTCTTAAGGCTTCTTTAGACGTGAATTTTTCTTGTAGTCTTTAGTCTCTTGACAACCTGGTGATCAGTTGTAGTACAAATAGACCACTCTTTCCCTGTATAGTATGTGATCCATGTTTGAATGTCACCTGTCATTTAATGCATGATTTATGTTGTTATTACTCAAATTTATGTCGTAGACATTTACAAGAATGTTAGGTTTATTGCAGCCTCATCTCCAAAGGACAAAACTCTGTGATATGGGGGATTCTGAACTGGATCAATTATATGTAAAGAAAAGGGATCAATTGAAGCATCTTGTTGCATCCATCATACATCCGAAACTCGTACAGGGTAAAACTTTAAATGGGAAAGAGTTTGTTTCTTTTCTGGAGCAGGTGCTTAGTGCTTACCTTTCCTTGGATTTTTTTAATTACTCAATTTTGTTAGTTGATATTTTTTATACATATGGCTTTCTGGACATGCTAGAAGGTCGTCCATTTTTTCCACTCTGTTATTGTGTATTTCTCCCTTTCTAGATTCTTGAAGCATTGAATAAAGGAGAAATCCCTTCTACGGGGTCTCTTGTTGAAGTTTTCAATAAGGCAATTCTAGAGAGTTGCTTGAAGTTATATAGTGAACGGATGGATAGTTTGCAACTACCAGTATCAGAAAACAAACTACAGCAAGCCCATGACGATTCAAGTAGTGAAGCAAGGAAGCTCTTTGATCAGCAACATTTTGGACGCTATCATGCTGAACAATCTGTAATTAAACTTCATGAGGAAATAGACAAGGTGCGGAGTTCCATCAACCCAATGCATTGTAATTAGATCCACTGATCTGAATCTCAACTATGTTGGAACTGAATTTTTTCCCTTCATGTTGTGAAAAGTTTAATTACCAATTTCTATTAAGGTTTATGCAAATTAGCTAGTAAAGGAAGCATCATGCACATTGATGACTAAAGAATATTATTCAATTCACATGGAATTAAATAAATGACAAGAACATATGATTAATCTGCATCTTTATGCATCTGGACTCATAAATTTTACTTTCTTAGATGTCTTCAGAAAATTTTAGGTTCCTAGATGCTGTCAGTTTTCTCTCTGCTTTTAGATAAATTTTGTCTTTACTATGGTGCTTAGTTGACAGAGATGAGAGCGTCTTAGTCAGAGGTATCTTTCTAAAGGAGACCTTCATGGACACTCATTATGCTTTTATCTGGCATGTCGTATTTTCAAAATGTCTCCCTCTTGAGCATCCCTCTATTTTGGCTCTGTTTAGTGTTATAACCTTAAAACCCCAATCAACGGCTTCTAATGGGTTTGTTGTCCTTCATGGTTTTGCTTAATTAAAAAAATAGTCTTTTTGGTAAAAGAGTAGAACTTACAACAATGTTTGGGCCAAAATTGGAAAAGCTAAATTTTAAAAAGTTGATGTTTTATTCCAACACATTAGATGTTAAATGGGCATGGATTTGTGATAAATTGTAGTGCAATCAGGTCTTGAATGTAAATTAGAAATTTGTGCTAAGGATATTAATCTATGACTTTTGTTATATGCATGTCTGTGTTTATCTCACTGCTGAGAAATAGTTATCTGTAAAATTTACTGTGACCAAAACTTTTTCGACTTTGCGCTCTTGCTTTTCTTACTCGCTGGAACTTCATAAATTTCTGGTATTATGGTTGAACTTACTGCACATGACATGATCAGATCTACAAGAACTTTCTTCTGGTAAATGAATATCATTCATCAAAGTTGTGTGAAGCACGGTACACTGATTGTGAGGACAAAATGGATCAACTCCAAGTTTTGAGGCTTCCTTCAATGGCAAAATTTAATGCTGGTCTTCTCCAATGCAATCAAAGTTTTGAAAAAGAGTGTGTTGGACCGTCAAAGAAAAATTATGAACAAAGAATAATAAAGGTCTGTTCCCTGCTGTACTTATGTTTAAACCATTGTTAGTTCACTTTTGATGGAGGAACTTTGTAAACTTGGCCAGTTGATTTTTTACTCTGATCAAAATAGTCGCATTTCTGAGTTTCTATTTTCAAAATCATATGCTCTATTAATTGAAGCAAAAAGAACCTTTTACCTTTAGAGAACAAGAACTTCAAGATGTAGGAAGGCTTGCAGATGTTATATGATATGCATTATCATCATTATGTCTTAAGGAACATATACTTTTGCAAAGTCAAGGTTCAGAGAGTATTTAACCTCTCAAGTCATTTTTTCTGAGTTCAGATATTCTCAATTTTTGTTTTTATCTTCCAATGATGAGCAAATAATTCTTTGTTTGAACATGATGCTGGACTTCTATTGGTACCATGTTCTTTTCAACTGCTTTCATGGTTTGCGTAGTATCCTATGTACTAGTTAAATTTTATTTCCTCAATGTTTAATTTTGTCCTTCCTAAAATAAATTTAATTTCGTGAAGTTGTAATATGAAATGTCAACTTTGCCTGCTATTAAAGATCTAGTCAGGATTAGCTTTTCTCATTCTTCTTCATGAGTTGGCTATTTATGGCACACACTCACATTGCAATACTATGACAATGACCTTATGTATCTAATTTTTGTTGTGAATATTGCATTTCTTTTCAGATGTTTGGAAAATCCAGATCGCTTTTTATAAAAGACTACAATCAGAGACTTTTCAATTGGTTGGTCACTTTCTCACTTGTCATGGTTATAATCGGTCGATTTATCATCAAGTTCATTTTGCTAGAGATTAGTGCATGGATAATGTTTATTTTCTTGGAGACATACACAAGACTGTTCTGGTCATCTGAGTCACTCTATTACAATCCCGGTTGGCATATGATTGTGACTTCGTGGGAGACTATTGTTTACAGCCCTTTCCTTGATGTGGACAGGTATGCTTCTGTCACCTCCCATTTCTTATTTTCCTTAAAATATGTATTTGCAGCTATAGTAAAATTGATCAATATTTGTTTGAAGCAATTCACATACTCCCCTTTGTTTATCGTCATCTAAACAGATGGGCGATCCCAATCGGCATATCATTGTTGGCTCTGCTCTTATATTGGCGTTGTTACGGAAGGAGGAAACATAGTTCTAGTTTTTTATTGCCTCTATTCAACCCCCACAATACTGGTTCAAATCGTCCAAGATCAGATTAATATAGGGATAATCAAAGGATGAAAACTGTTTTTTGCCCAGTTGATATATATTACTATGCAGTCATCATGAACAAGTTTGGGCAGGCCTTATTTTTATGTGCCTGAACAATGTTTGAGTTCTTTCTCTGGGCACTCATATATGTGTTTCTGGTGGGGGTGGTAAAGGGATGGAAGAAATTCAAAGAATCAGGTGTATATGATCGTGAGCATTCATTGACATGCAATGCAAGTCACTTTACAAGTTTGTTCTGTTAACTGTACATTCTTTTCTTGCAAAAGAACTTTTCTTAAGCCTACTAATCAGCAGTTTTCTAGGCATCCCCTTCTTTGATGGCATGCCCTTTTTCTTCAGGTTTTGTCCATACTTGAGGCCATAGAATCCATTAGTGACTTCAATGCCATTTTTTTTGCCGATCGAAAATATTCAAATGGATTTGATTGATGTGCGACTTGTTGCATTATTATGCTAAGGATTTGTTTCTTGCATCTCTCTCTCTCTCTTTCTCTGTCTACATAATATATATATATATATATAAATATATATATATATATATGAAAAGTAGTGGTTTATAAACTGTCTTAGTCCAATTCATCAGAGAATTAACTTTTCAATAAAAGTTTTCATCGTGTTTTAAATTTAGGATCTTTCTTATCAATTGTTTTAAAAGTTTAAGCATCATCTTTATATTTAGATTTTAACATATAAAAAAAATAGGAAATAATGATAGTACAAATTTCTAATGGATGCCAATCCTTAAAAATATACGCTAACAGCTGAAGTTTCCTTTAGCTAGAGTACGTATACACTAAAAAGTATTTACAAAAGTAAATTAGACGATAATTTACGCAAGCATTAATATCTTTTTTGGTTAATTCTTGGGCTATGTTTGGTACGACATAAAAGTAGTATCTATGTTAACGTATAGTGTGTTGATTAAGTCAACACGTTAGTGTTTGATAAGTATATTTAATATTAACAATAAGCGATCCAAATTCAACGTTTTGACGCTTGAAGATCAACATCTAGAATAGCGATTAGAGTGTTGAAATTTATTTTTCAATATATCCTCAAAAAATTATTATTATTATTATTTGTATGAATATAGATATTCTTTTATACCATGTGACTACTTTATTATTTATTATTATTGTATTAATTTATAAACTATTTAATTAGCTATTTATTTTATTATTACTTATTAGTATTAAAATAATTAAAATAAAAATAAATTATTATAATTTAGAATGCATACAATAATGTAAATTATTTAAAATCATTAGTTATATTTTTTAGTCATTTTACACTTATCAATCGATTCAACGTTATATTTATCAAACACTTTTATGAAATTTAATAATTAACTCGCTACTAGCTAATCGCTAGTCTTCAGTCACTAATCGCTATCTACTATTAACTATTCAAAATGCTCGTACATGTCAAAAAAGGTCTTAGTACAACGATACCTTAACTTTATAAAGTGATTATCAAAATCCTGCATTATTTTAAAAGCATAGTAGTTCTGTTTGTTTCGGGAAATATTTTGTGTCTATAAGAGGAAAGAAGTTTCTTTTACTGAAAGTGCTTCCCTATTTCCTGTGTATGGCCATTAAGAAAACAAATTTGGGACCAAAAAGACTTCATGAAATTTAATCGTGAATCTCAGTCACATAATTAAATTATATTTTTCAAATTTGCTTTTATATAACTAAAGGATGAAACCTTTTTAAAATAATTTCACAAAAATTGTGTCAAATCAAATTCATCGCCTCAACTAGTAAATCAAGAACTACCTTTTAGGTTCACTGTTTATCTGTAAGCGAAAGGAAAAAATTGAGGTGATTTGTGTTGGGTCGAAATTGAGAAAAGAAATTTATTTTACCCAAAAAAAATGAATTTAGTTGGATAATAGTGAAAAAATAATTCATGTTAAAAATATTACTCTTTAATTTAAATTTAAAATTATTGGTAGCACATCTAAGTTAATATAATATCAGAGCTAAAGATCTTAAAATTTCAACGTAGTTCGTATTAAAAATTATTTTTTTCTATTAATTATTCACATATTGGACTTTAAATTAGATCATAATTATTATAAGACCAAAATATTAATTTTTCAACCGTCTTAAACTTTTAAAAAAAATTTAGCACATGTCCAATTTGATATAATTCGACTCAGTTTCGGATTGGATCTAACTGGGACATCAAGTTGATCCCTCAGTGAGTTGAATTTTTTTTCATATTTCTAAAAAAAATAAGAATAAAAATAGGTAAAATAAAATAACGATAATAATTAAAATTAAATAAGATAACATGTATTAAAATTGTACAATAATTTCCATAAAATCAACTTTTAATAATAATATTTTGGTATATTTGATGCAAAACTAGTCAGATTGATTGACCCGTTCTAGTTATATGCGTCCAATACGATTTTGGATCACAAATACCGGTGACTCGATTGCTGAAATAGTCTCTCTTCAAAAATGTATGTTTTTTCTTAGATGAAAAAAAAAACAAACCCGTAATGCTTAGATGCTAACTGGGACATCAAGTTGATCCCTCAGTGAGTTGAATTTTTTTTCATATTTCTAAAAGAAATAAGAATAAAAATAGGTAAAATAAAATAAGGATAATAATTAAAATTAAATAAGATAACATGTATTAAAATTGTACAATAATTTCCATAAAACCAACTTTTAATAATAATATTTTGGTATATTTGATGCAAAACTAGTCAGATTGATTGACCTGTTCTAGTTATATGCGTCCAATACGATTTTGGATCACAAATACCGGTGACTCGATTACTAAAATAGTCTCTCTCTCTTCAAAAATGTATGTTTTTTCTTAGATGAAAAAAAAAAAACAAACCCGTAATGCTTAGATGAGAACATGCTCCACCTCAACCAATAAGCAGAGCAAAGTGAGAATAAAAGTAAGCGTGCTGCTCTTATGTGCTGGATGAAATCTAACGTACCAGAAGACATATTATAATATGGGAAAGATTTATCTTCATATTTTATAGATAAGTTTATTCAATAAATTGGGCCTTGGACCGACTCCTTCGGCCCAACACCATCTCCATCTCTAAATCTTCCAAAGGGCTTCTTCTTCTTCTTCTTCTAAAACCCCGAAGCTTACACGACCCGCTGTCATCTGAGATCGACTGGCCGGCGAAGAAGAACAAGTCGCCGTCGCCGTCGCCACCGGAATCAAGAGCAGAAGGAAGAGGAACACAGAGTGTGCAGAAGAAGGACCCCAAGGATGAAATCGGTAGTGGGGATCGTGGTGTCGAACAAGATGCAGAAGTCGGTGGTGGTTGCGGTGGATCGCCTGTTCCACCACAAGCTCTACAACCGCTATGTCAAGCGCACCAGCAAGTTCATGGCTCACGACGAGGCGGACGCCTGCAACATCGGCGACCGCGTAAGTGCTGCTCCCTTTGTGCCTCCCTCCTTTTTGTACTTGACTCATCTTAGAAGCTACAGAAATTTATGTTTCATTTGCATTCCCTATATGGTATAAAGGTTATCAGTTTAAGAAAGAAGATACAGGTTAACGAATTAACCACAGGTAAGTACTTAACAGCATGGTACAAACCAATCGATACTGTTGAATTAGTGCTGTTGCCATCATAAGATTGAAGCCAATTGGAATAATGTGAGAACTGAGAAGCGAGATAGATGCTTACCTAATCAGGACATATGGGTGGAATATGATATGACCGAGCACAGAGCGGGATCATCTCATTTGGCTGCTTCATTTGTTAATGATAATATGAGGAGTGGTAATAGATATCGGAACCATGAGAACTTTTTTTTTAGATGAGAAAGGAGATTGGGTGCTTGAGTGGCCATCTGTTGGTATTAAGATCTAATGCTGTAAAATGTACAAGTGTGAGGGGAACAAAAAAAAATCTAGGAGTGTTGTGCTAGTGCCAAGAATAAAATTATCAAAGTTTAAGCATCATGAAATTTTTCTAGGGCTTTTTTTTTTCGTTCTCTGATAGGTGCTTGATATTGAGTTTTCTTAAGGTAAAAAGTGGTACTTGAGTGCAATGTGCATGAGGCTTAGTTGACGAACTGAACAGAGCTTTTGTTTTGACAGTCAAGTCCAGCCTGTGAACTAAGCTATGCCAACATCTTCTCACTAAAGATTGTATGTCTAATGGTCAAACTTATCGAAGATAGTCATGACGAGTTGAATAGTTGAAGATAACAAGTTAGAACCTTGACTTATTTCTTCCTCGGAAAAAAGAACCAGAGTTCTTAGTCGGTACTTCTACTCTGGAATTCCAACCATTTAAAATTTAAGACTTGTTGCCATTTTCTTTGTATTACTTAGTGGTATACGTTAGATGTGAACGAAAAAATGTTCTGACAATATGAAGAAAGTCTCAAAAAATTATTTACGATGTTCACCTATCCCTCTAGCTAATATGGTGAAAGGAAAATATGATGCTCGTGTCCCCTACTCATGTGTTCTGCAATATGTTGAAAGTTTTATTCTTTCTGTTTACATGATACATATGGATGAGTAGACATTCCTAGACATCCTTTTGCACCTCAGAAAAATGTGAATTGCAAAAGTATAGGTCACAGCATGTTGTGGCAGGTTAGTTATTTATGATCTTTTCTCAACAACAACAACAACAATAACAAAATCTTATCCCACTAGGTGGGATCGGCTACATGGATCATACGACGCCATTGCGCTCGTTAATCCATGTTCATGAGATTCGACGAGGTTTTACGTTGGCTGTCGAGGCCTAACACAACCCTCCTCCTTTATCCGGGCTTGGGACCGGCTATAAACATAGGCGGAGTTATTTATGATCTTTTCTCAAAAAAAAAATTTATTTATGATCTTCGTCAGCTTCATGCAGTATAAATTCTTTGGATGCTCCAGCTTATCTAGAAGGTACATCAAAGCTTTGTTATCATATAATAGGGTATTGAGTTCACAAAACTGTGAATTTTTTCCCTTAGTTTGTCCCATTTTGACCCTTATTTTTTAGAGGCCACATTTTGACCTTTTAGTTTGTTTTCTGAAAGATGGTTCAGTTTTTGAATATGGAGTGAAAATTCTCTCTATAAAAGAAATTCTCAAAAAGGAAAAAGAAGAAATGGCTTTTTTGAGCTGGTTGTTGACTTTAAGTTTAACATCATGGTTCCTTCATATAATTTGTTCGATTCTAACTTTCACATGTGTAAGCATGAACTCTTGTTTCAGTAGCTTATTAATGTGATCCAAGCATGTGACGAAGGCCTAAAGAATTTTGTGATAACATCAAATTGTGAAGCTACAATGTCTGTCTTTTTATGGTGCCCATTAAAAGGAACTTTATATCTCCTTCAAAATCAAAGGAACTTATGGTCAGATTTTTACATGTACGCTATTGTTTGCTAAAAAAAAATCTATTCCAACTTTCTTTACTTTTTTCAGGTTAGGTTGGATCCTTCGAGGCCATTAAGCAAAAGAAAGAATTGGGTTGTTGCTGAAATTCTTCGTAAAGCTAGAATATATGTTCCACCAACTGCTGAAAGTGCACCATCGTCTTCCTCTGCTTCATAAGATTTAGCAAATAAGCTTTTTTTTTAGAAAAAATAGCAAATAAACTTCGTTTCTTAGAAGTTTTTCAACTCATGTGAGGCAAAAACTTTGTACGTGGATGTAACATGTAAGACAGTGTTTTTTTGTGTTTCCTTTCATCGTTTACCTGGTAGCATCAAAATACTGTTTGTACAAACATTTGATTGCTCGATAAGTGTAGTCTACTTGGAGGCCAAGTATAAACATTTGATTTCTTGTTTGTACAAAACTGATCATACTTGGGTTATCGGCTGAGAAACGATATGACGTGTCCATTAGAATGTTAAATTATGTCAGTCTGAACAAGATCTATTTGTACTTCCTATTTGATCATGGACATATGGAATGGTGCACCGAAAATCATCTGTTAACTAGTTATTAACTCAGTAGCTGTCATTGTTCTTGAAGATTTCTATTACGTTTATCTTTCTCTACTTAAGGTCGTGCACAGTATACTCAGCCACATTGCCCTTTGAAGTCATGTATTTATGAAAATGCGTTAGAATCATTTGCATAAACCCTTCTAATAAGAGTTATCAAAATCCCTCTCCACTTTGCAAAATAATGTGCAAACTAAAGAAAGAATAGGGAAATCTCCATAAATACAATAATTATTATTACTTGGAGACAACAAGGGTTCATGAAAAAAAAATATTGGATGGGGTTTGATGACCAAGTAAAATAATGGTACCATCAGAACATAGATAAAAATACGACTGATTTCCCAGCAACTCTGAACAAACAATGCCATCACTTCAAGATCTCTGAATTCTTCAAACTTGATTCGGCTTTCCGTTGACAGAGCTCTCGGGATCCCATGCAGAAGCATCCCACTGCACTGGCGTGGAAGAGCTTGGTCCCCTGGAGATCCTTTTCTGAAGGTGCTCTAGGCTGGCCACCCGCTGCATGGATGCAGTTCTGCCCATCTTTTCTCCGACTGCAGCACCGTGGATAACATCCTCAATTGGAGGTGAAGGTGCGATATCAGGAAGGCCGGTGTTGATTCTCCCACCATGTACCTGAGCCTGGAAGAAGTGGTTTGGATCATCATGGATCGAAACAGCAGCATCAGACACGGCATCAGATGGGCTCCCCGTGAAAGACATGCTGATTGATGGCATCTCAGAGATGGCCGGAAACAAAGGATTGATGCCAGTCACTCTCTTAACACTGTCCTCTGCCATTTTCACCTGCATATACAGACATTAGCTGGGGTCATCTTTGAGTGCATTGTAATTCCAGCTTGTTAACCAGTTTACTGTGGTTCTGGAGGTGGGTTATCATTTTAACCATTCAATAAAAGAACGATTGAACATGAATGTGCTTGCATATAAGACAACAACCTAGCTAAGAAGAGCAAAAGAGTACCCATCCTTAGACAAGTATATGACATAATTCTCTATTTATTTCAGTAGAAAAGCCTAGTGTCACAAGAAGAATTTATTAGCAAAGACTAAGCCAAATGACTAGCTTCTAGCATGGAGCTTTGCTACGTTTTAAGAAGGAACAAAAGGGATCATAGATCATTTTTAGTTCTGAAACCAAGTTTCTCATAGTTTGACAGAAAAATGGAAAAACAATTTATAAAAAAAGGAAAGATAATATTTTAAGCAGTAACATGTCTTGCTATGAATAGAAAATTAGCATATATATAGCGAAGCTTATGAAAGACCTGTTTCCTGAATTTTACAAATCAGAATATATATGTAATTAGAAGAAAACCTAGAATATATCAATTTCAATTTACCTCAGAGGTTAGTTACTTTTTCTATACAGATTCCCCGGGATAAGTTCAATTTCGGCCCATGCCTTTAGTGCAAACGTAGATGAAGAACAGAAGTATGCAACTAACTGGTAAACTAATTCAAAACAAATAAAAGAATTTGTCCACAATGGAATGAGGTTATTAATTCACTTAATAGTTAATAAGTACTAACTTTAATTGTAAAGCATTGACACAGACATTCAACTGTGAATCTAAATGTCTCAGGTTAGAATTCGACCTTGGGATCTTCTGTGTCCTTTTATCTTCTATTTTCTTTCTATACAGAAAAGATAGTGACTTGTGAATGTATAAATTATTACATAGAGAACATTATTTGGGTCTAGTGACAAGATATATCTTCTATAAAATGACGTATGATATAAAGCGTCAAATTATAGACACCGCGTGATAACAAATTAACCAGTATTCACTTCGACAACAAACCCTTGGTCACATTAATATTGACAAACTTGAGCAAAAATGATTAGTCGACTGCTTTAATTTAATATTACAATTCTTTATTATTGTCATTCAATCATCTGAGGGCATACCAAACGAGTTTTATTACTGATGGAGCACATCAAAAGCTGAAGGTTCGATGCTTGGATCCAGGGTTCGAGTTGAAACTCAAGTACTTTTATGAGCTCAAAGCCCATAACAGCAATATGACTCAAAACAAATTATAGAATTATATTGTACTAACGACAAAGATCTTTTTTTTTCCTTTTAGGAAACTAATCATAAAAGGCACTCAATCGAAATTGCAACATGCAAGGTTTGACTTTGAAACAAGAAATGGCTAAAACAATTAGCATACCTTAGCCCTTAAGGTCTCCACATCTGCCTTTAATATTCTATTATCAACAGCAGATCCATTATACTTCTGGTTAATGTCAGTCAGGCGCTTTAACAATGATGAGTTCTCCACTCTTAGTTGGGAAACCTAATAGAAATCTTGACAGTTAGATATTTGTCTTACAAAGATAAATGGTGACACTCCATACAGACCTGTGCTTCCAGTTCATTAAGATGTGCTTGTTTTCTCCTTCTGGAACGTCTTGCTGATTCTCGGTTTGAAATCATCCTGCAATGAAAGATAACTTTCATGCAAACAAACATAACTCGTAGAAACTCCTCGCTAAAAAAAACTTATAGAAACTAACTAGAAGATTTGCGCATGCCCTTCACTTTATTAACTATATTAACACACAGGGACCACTCTTTTTCTTCTGAGAAATGTCAGGACAAGAATATGCTAAACAAAGTACAGCTTCCATAATTATGAAAGATTTTCATTAATATCGGTCTCACTAGTACGTTCTGCTTCCATAGACGCCCTTGTTAGGGTTGGGGAAAGAGTACAGGTCTAGAGAATAAGGGAGAAGGTGGGAAGTGAGGAATCATTGGCAGGGTAAGTTTTTCAAGTTGAGCTATTGTGAGATGATTGTGAATGGAAGGAGGTAGGAGACTAATCAGGAGAAAAGGGTGGAGGGATGGCAACAAGCATGGGTCTTGGAGAGATCTTGTCATGCCACGCAGGCATCATAGTTGACAGAAGGGGGTAAATGGGAAAGAAGGAAAAATATATAAGAGAAGGTAGAGGATTGGACGTTAAATCTGCAAGCAGCAAGCTCATGCTAGATATGGTTAAGTCTGTGCTTTGACATGTTCTGCGATCACCAAGAGGTCTCTTTACATCGTTTTGCTTCTATTAGCGATTGGAGAAATTCACATGGATAAAGATATTAGTTTATATTGTTATGCTGTCATTAGAGGTTGGAAAATGAAGATGTCCATGTGGATAGAGAGCTTGATTGAAATGTTAAAAGGAAAGCATCAGAACATAAAGGAGCATAGGTTGACAATCCAGAGATTGTAGTGTCATCACTAATACTTGAAAGAGTCAGCCCATTTTTGGCATCAACATTACTGCCAACAGAATAGCATATGAGATTTTTTTTAGGCATATCAGTAATTTGCTGCAACTTTTTTATGATTTTTTTTTTGTGGACATTTTACTTTTCCCCTTCTATTTTGTAGGTTTATAATGTTACTTTTTGTTTCTTGACTACCTATTTATTTAATTTATTATAGTATTATACTATGATATTATTTAATATGATATTTATTTTTTACCTTTAATTAGTTACTGCTGCAATATTTTTTTATAAACTTGCATCCAAACACAAATACCCCATGGTAAGCCACTTTTTAAAAGTGTCTTACCATTTTAAAACCCATGGTGATATTTACATTTTATCCAAACAGGACATAAGAGTGTCTTGATCAAGGGACTATATTTCCTCGTGTAAGGCTTACACATTGTCAATTCTAATTGCATGTAGGTGTTCATAACCTTTAATTAGTTACTGCTGCAATATTTTTTTTATAAACTTGCATCCAAACACAAATACCCCATGGTAAGCCACTTTTTAAAAGTGTCTTACCATTTTAAAACCCATGGTGATATTTACATTTTATCCAAACAGGACATAAGAGTGTCTTGATCAAGGGACTATATTTCCTCGTGTAAGGCTTACACATTGTCAATTCTAATTGCATGTAGGTGTTCATAACCTTTAGTTTTGTTCTTGAGGTTTAGTTGGCTTTATTTAATAGGATTGATGACAATGGACAAGTCTATTTTGTGCAGAAAAGTCGGTTGTTGCATGAAATGCTATACCTCGTAGACTATGTATTAAATGGGCTAGCAAGATATGGTCCTTGTGCCTTAGTGCGCTTCTAAAAATAAGAAATAGTAGGGCCATATGAATCTTTGAGTTCCCTCCATTCACAGATTCTATTTATTCTTCTGTTTCTGAGTTGTTGATCGATGTAAAACTAAGAATGCCTTCACCTGCATAATATATATGCACTCTATGAAATGTCACTCCATCCAACTTACCAATATCAATTGGTATTTGCTGTGGAAGATCTACTAAGAATTGAAGCAAACATTGTCAATGACTCAGTGCTTGAGTTTTAAATAAATCCATTGAGAAGGGTGTTGTTTTAGGATATCCGTGACAAGAGCGTTAGTAACAGGTCATGTAAGCACATAACCCACTAACCGAAAATACCTCATGGAAGTCATGAAGATAAGTACAGAACTAGTTGTCATGAGTGCATATTGCATAAACAGGTTGTTTGTCCTTACATATATATATATATATATATATATATATATATATATATACCATACATATGTGATTGACGTGCTTATAAGGCAATAAGTCAGTAACCAGCTACACAAGAACCTCGGTTATTTTTTTCCCTGTTTTAGAGTACTTATTACAAGTTCCAAATACTTAAAGCACCCAAAAACTTTTTTATCAATTGAAAGAAAAAAAAAAGATATATGAATGACAAGTTATCATATATGTATCACTAACAGAAAGTATTTGAATAACTTTGACAATATGTTTGGAAATAGCAAAACAAGTTAGATGTAATCAGAAAAGCAAGATAAAAAGCAAATAAGGTTCTCAGGGGGAGAGAAGGAAAGATGTGAGATTAATGTGCTTACCTTCTTACACGCTTTACATCAGCAGGGTCCATATTTTCTGTTGTTTCTGCTTCTCCTTCAAGTTCATCATCATCCGACATCTCTCTTGATGATTCGCTGGTAGCTGGCCTCACTTGCACAGGAGAGCTCTGCATGATAGATGGAGCTGGAACTCCGCTTGACCCAACACCTGCATGTTGGTTTCAGGTAAAAGACTTTTTTTGAGCAAACTATATTAGAATTGATTTGTATTTTTAAGAGACGAAGATGTTTTGTGATGATTTTCCCAATGGAAAGCATTCTTGAAACAGTACCATACCTACTTAAAGGCAAACAACAAATGCAATGTGAACACGATGTTAGAATTCTATTAGTACCTCCTCTCAGAAAGGATTCTTATAGTATCTATCTTCCAAGTTGCACACTAAAATAAAGTCATTAATCTCTAGTATCAATCATCATTAAAAATCTCTCAAAAAATTATCATTCAAATGCAGCTAGGAAGACTACTCACTTGCCTTGTTAAAGTTGCTAAAGTAAAAGTGAAATGTTGAAGATGCGCATCATAAGGTTTTCGATTGCACTTTAAGGTTATAATAGCATTTTTCTTTGAAACTTAAGTTAGAAAAATTCGTGGATGTCTGAATAATGGTAGTGCATGGTTTTTATTGCACATTCATTGTTTCTGTTAAATGCTCTGGCTAGTGGGATAATATGAGAGGAAAATATCATTTCTGCTTACGAACACTTTATGAGCCTAGATTAAACTTCTTGTTCATTCTCTCAAAAATTAATCTTCTGGTTCAGAGATAATTATTCTAAAATGTGCATCTACATTGAGATATGATGCATACACCATTACAACACATATTTAGCTATTTCCTTTAAATTAGGATATCCTAATTCCTTGTCAATCAGTCGATAGTTTTACTCATCTTTCCCTACTTTGGTTTAGTTTTCATTTTTTTTTTTTGTAGATGTCATCTCTCCACAAATTGGCCTTATTCCTCTGTTATGATCACTTGAATTTGGAAGAATAAAATTTCGCCGTAATTCTGTCATGATCAGCTGCTAGTTTGTAGTATGCATCAAGGTAGAAGTCAATTGATTGATAATCAATAAGAAAGCTATCCTGGAGCATTTCCTGACTGGATGATATCACAAAAGATGTTGACTGTTGACACTTCTTCCCATCTCAAAAGAAAAGTGCAGACTGCATCTAGTTGAATATTCTGTACACTTGCAGCATTATCTCTACATTTTAGCCTCTCTCTCTCTAATTCCAAATCAGAACTTTCTGTCCTCCGGTTTCTACTTAGCTATATGATGTCAAAAGTTCAAGTTCCAAACCGCCAGCAAGACTTCGTAAGGTAAATAATGTTGTATTGTTTGCTTAAAAATAAACAACAGCAAAAAACCTTCGGCAATGATGCAAAGTTTTTCAATTATACAAGTCAAGTGCTTAAGATGGCTTAAGTAACATCAACAGATAAAATATTTTACACTTACCAGGTGCTTGAGATCCCAAATGTGAAGCATCTGAACCTGGTGACCTATTATCAGCTAGGGAAGCAGAATCTTGAGGATATACACTAGAACCCTGCAATTTTGGAAATAAATTTCTGAGGAGTTTAGACCAGCTAAGTTAGATATGCAAATAATATACAACAGTATGTAGTCAATTCCAGCATGTGGCATACTGTAATGAATCCGTGGAATGTGACGTTATCTGCTGCAGTGTGACACAAATGGTACTTCAACATCATGACAAACATCATATACTAAGCCTATGTATATAGTGCTAATGGTATAACCAACAGGAACATGATATATACATGAGGTAGATGGGAAACAAGGAAATATTATCTAAAGATCTCAAGTCAAATTGTGAAGGCAAACTTTTATATCTAAAAAACAATAATTCCTACTAGTGGAACAAGTATTAAAATCAAAATCACAACAAACAGGCAAATACCCCAAGTGATCTGAACTATAAGCCAGATTGAATTTCTGGAAAGGAAGATAACTATGATTTGGCATTTGACATTCTTCTAAAGATCTCAAGTCTAATTGTGAAGGCAAACTTCTAATGCTAAAAAAACACATATAAAAAGATGATTCATTCAGACATTTAACTAGGGAACAACTATTAAAATCAGATCCACAACAAATACGCAAATTCTAAGGTGACCTGAAATATAAGGCAGATTGCATTTATGGAAACGAAGGTAACTACTTTTGATGAAAAAATAGCAGGCTCTTGGCAGTCCAATACTGCTTTTGATGAAAATTATTTGAAACCTTCTGCTTGACTCATTTTATTTATATAAAATTACAGGGCTTCAAACTTGATACTATAGCTTAGACAATTTGCAGGATTCTAAATGAACTGACATATCCCAGAGTTACAAGCAAAACACAAACAAAATACAAAAAAGCCAACATTTTTCTCAGACATAAAGTGGTGTTAGCTGATGTAGCTAGATGACTTGGGTTCAGCAGGGGATTCTGTTGTCAGCAACATCTTTCAGATCAAACTTGGATCTTTTGGGGCAGGCGAGCTACGCCTAAATGAGAGGTTAGAAAGCTATGTCAACATATATAAAAGTTCGGTAGTTATCAGATAAACTGCAGCTGAAATTTACCGCATCTTAGTTCCTGAACACAACGAAGATGGAATTGTCGACTATGAAGATAAAAGAGAGTACAATTTAACTCTGAAAGCTTCGCCTTTCTTATTCGCGCTTATATCACGAGGGAAAAGAACGATTTTTTTTAAAGGAGTGGAGCATGATTCACAACTAAATAGATAAATTAACATATTTCAAAAAACAAGAACATCTTCCACCACAAAACTAATTCAAAGGGAAACCATCCAAAAGGCCTCTTAGGAGAGAGCGCATACCCGGGACATGGCGACCGCGGCGCAGTACATGTCAAGCTTCTGCTTCAGCAGCGCCGTATAATCCACTGGACCGACCCCCTGAATCGCGGGTTCCTGTTGCCGGGCGGCGGCGGCTGCCGCAAGTTTCGTCGACGCCTTGATCTCCGTCACAGTCTCGTCATCCCCGGCCTTTCTTCCACCAGGCTTCGACCCGGAACCAGAAGCAGAGCTCGCGGCCACGGTGTTGGGTCCAGGATGGGGATCGCGGGGCGCCGAGGCAGGGCCAGGGCCGGCGGCCTGCGCGACCTCGAGGAACTTCTCGAAGTACCACTCGGAGGGGCTGCGGTTCATGGCGCCGGCGGCCGAGGGGCCGGCGGTGTTGCCCGGCGAAGGGGGCCAGAAGGGATCGGCGATCTCCTCGACGGAGAAGACTCGATCCATTTTCTGCAAGGTAAATTTGGCGATTCGCGTGGTTTTTTTTTTTCTCAACTTTTCTTCTCTTCGTCGCCTCTTCCAGACAAACAAACAAAAAGTTGTCTACAATTCAACCCAAAAATGTTTACAAGTCTACGAGTCTACAACCACCAATTATTATTATTATTATTATTATTATTATTATTATTATTATTATTATTATTATTATTATTATTATTATTATNAAAAATGTTTACAAGTCTACGAGTCTACAACCACCAATTATTATTATTATTATTATTATTATTATTATTATTATTATTATTATTATTATTATTATTATTATTATTATTATGGATTAGATAGTATTATTTAGTATACATCAAAACGCTATATAATGGAATATAACCTAGTTGAAATAATACATAAATAATGTTAATTGCACAAGTTTGAATTCATTTTCTGAGGAATAAAAAAATAAGAAAACGACATGCTCAGATATCCAATAATAGAAAGGCAAATAATATACTTGAAATAAGGAGAGATGTAGTCATAAGATATAGAAAATAACTTGTAAATTATAAGGCTTACAAGTATTTTAAGAGCTTAAATTTATTTTAAAAATAAGTAATTACATGTTTGATTTTAAAATGAGCACAAGTTACTTATTTATTTAAATTACTTAAATACCTTAAAAAATAACATGCAATAAATAGTAATATTTTAAAAATGAAGGTAAACAACTAAACAAGTAAATTATTTGGTCAAATTTGAATAGCTTATAAGTTAAATAAAAATAAATTGAGCTACTCAGCTTATTCATTTTAATTTATAAATTGGTGATCCCTAGTGCTTATAAGTAGAATTAAAAGTTTATCAAACACATAAATAATTGATAAATAAATTTAACCAACTTATCAGGTAAGTAGATTTGACCAACTTATGCAAAATGCCATACACGTTATACAGTGGGAAAGTGATACATCTTTTTTGAGAATTTTGGTCCTTCAAATATGCACTTGTATTTCTTATGCTCTTATAAAATTTGGGACTGATTGTTCATCTAATTTTGAGTTTTTATCTATTATTTTTAATGTTTAATAGTAGGTATTTGCGTTTTGTTATGAAAATAATTGTTAAAATATTTTTTTTTAATTTTTGCCTCCTAACAAATTTCTGAATGATGCGAAGAACCAACATGGGTAAGTTATCAAACAATTAATAACACTCATTTCATGTGTTAAGGGGATTTGATAGGTTCATTAGCTCAACAAAATAAGTCGTGGTGACTTAAACATATTTATATTAGTCTTAAACAACATTAACAATTCTATCACTAGATTAATAGAAAACTCTGAGGGAAATTTATACAATTATAATTTTTTTTTCTATGTAGACATAAGACAACCCACAGATTTAATTTGATCTCTGTGTTCTAGGAACTTATTGTCCTCTTTATTTTTTTTATATTTTCATATGTCACTTTTTCCTGTGTGACAGATTAATTTATTTTAAAAGTAAACGTTTTGGCATCTCATCCAATCTTTGGGGCATTTATTAAAAGTATCAGGATGTATGCAGTCATTAAAGATACATAAATATCTGTCCCTTGTGTCACCTTGATACCATATTGTATTAGTACTGTTTTTTTTCTAAGAAAAGTAATATATCGTATTAGTATTTAACACACTGTTTCATGTGCAATGAGTGACAAAGGAATCTTTCAGCAAGTGGGGATAAATCACTATGCTCGATAAATACTATGTAAAAAAAATATGATAGAATTGTTTACTTAACACAACAACATGATCACGTTATTTTATTATCTTATCATTTTATCCCATCGTCATCTTTTCTTTTAACCTTTTTCTTAGTTTATTGTGCTTTCACTCTTTTTCTTATTTGAACTTAAAAGTAAAGAAAAAATGTTAAATTATTCTTTTTCAAAATATAAGAAAAGAAACTAAAGAATACGGTTGTGTTTTGGGAGTTTGTTAAAAGCATGATTTACTTTTCACTAATTTGGTGTTTTATTATTTTAAAATTTAGTTTCTCATAAAGTTAGTTCATATATATATATATATATATATATATATATATATGTACGAAAGTTGTCAACAAGTTCCAGTGAGAAAGCAAGCTTGTTTTCACACATACATCTTTCACTTCACCTATATTAAGGTATCATTTTAAATTATTTTATTCAAATAGTAATAGATGTTTAAAATGTAACTAGATAAATAAAGAAGGCTACATAGAGAATAGGTTCGAAAATAGCTCCTACTTAAGGTCTATTTGGTTAAGCAATTATTAGGGAAAGACAAAATAACGGAAAAAAAAATGAAGGTGAAGTAACTAATCTTTTTTAGATGATATAATTAAAAAATATATATTTTTTATAAGACGAATATATCCTAATATATAAATGTGGTTAAAATTGAAAATATATTTTAAATATATATTATTTTCTCTTTTACACTCGAATTTAAAGTTAAAAAAATAGACTCTTAAAGAAAAATGAAAATAAATAAATAAAATATTTTCGTCCGTCAAAATATAATTAAATAAGATTAAATCATTAACATTCTTTTTTTTCTTTTTCTTTTTCTTTTTCTTTTTTCTTTTTTCTTCTTTACTCTTCTGTCACCCTCAATCTTCTTTACCCTTCTTACACCTCCAACCAACACATACCCTTTCAGAAAAGCACTTACTTCATATTTTGCTTCACTGAACAAGAAATTTTGAACTTTTAATATCGAGAAAAGAAAAAAAAACAGAACTATAGAAAGAACATTTCTTGAAAAAAAAATAATATTTTGTTGTGTAATACAAAATAACTTGAAAATATAAATTATATATGTAGAGAGACAGGAGAAAGATTAAATGGAAAAATATTATACTTTTTTTCTCGAAGGATTTTTCTTTTTGAAAATTGTATACAATGTTTTGATCAGCCAACAAAAGATTGTTAACAAAAAATTGTCTAATCATCAAACACAGAAAATTAAAACAATATATATAATATCTCATAAGTATTTTCCTGAAACAAAGGTACCCAGCCGACAATCGTGGCACGTGATCTACATTTTCCTTACTATTTAATTTTCATATCAAATTGTGGTATCCATACGTAGTAAAAAGGACTCGATCCTGAGAAGAAAATAAAACTTCAAACCATTCAAATGAACAACTAAATAATAATTGGGGAAAAAATGATGACAACAGACAACAGGCAACATCTCATTGTGGCAAAATTTTTCGGTCATGAAAGATGATAGAAGATGAAAATAATCTTATTCAAAAGCTTCATGAAAGGCAATGATCACTCACTTTCTTAACATTGACAATGAAAAACATACAGAACAGTTGCATCCTTGCGAATAGGCCAGCTGATTTCTCAAAGCCAGAACTGTTGTTCATCAAGGGATTGCTGCCTTCAATGACTTGGTAAATGTTTCTAGTTCCTTCAGTCCTTCTTCAGGGGACTTTGCTTCGCTCAAAATCCTCACCATTGCGCTGCCGACAATGACACCATCCGCTCCCCATTCGGCAACCTGACAAATTAATGAGATCATAATGTAAAATATAAGAAGGGAAGAGATCATCTACAAGACCAACAGATGGCTGACCTGCTTCACATGCTCTGGTGCAGAAATGCCAAAGCCGACCGCAACAGGTTTAGATGTTGCCTGCAAATGGTCAAATTTCGAGTTTAGACAAATCATAACTAGTACAATCATGTCAGATGCAAAGTGGTTATGATATTTACACATCTTACTAAATCCAATCCATCATCCTCCTCACACGAGTCGAAAAAGTGGGCGAAACAGCAGAGTTATAAAGCAAAATTGCAGTGGAACATTTATCTCATATTTGCACATTTCAATTATTTGATGCATTCCAATATAATCATAAAATTAAATATTTACTTACAAAAAATGCTGTTTTATGGTATGATAATAAACAGTTTACGTTCAGTGGAAACAAACTATAATATACATAAAAATGCATATGAGATTGAAAAGCTTCAGCATCACATAATCAAGAAACTTCTAAATTGTATTTTGACTAGTGTTTTACTGGGGCATAAAGCCAAAGAAAGAATGTTATTGACCATATCCAACTCATAGTGATTATATAAGGGAGTTATATGAATGAGTTGCATTAAAAATAAAACATAAAGTCTGACTGACCTCTTTGATTTCTTTCAAGAGCGACTGCACACGTAAACTTACAGATTGGCGAGCACCAGTAACTCCAACAGAGCTCACCTAAAAAGAAAATAATATAAAAAAATAAATTAAAATCTATAATAAAACAACTACATGGACATTAGAGTAGCAAGTAACTGCAAGCAATGTCAGTGAGCACCCTCTTTATTTAATAACAGTCACAACTCCAACAAGGACAAAATTTATAGTCAATTCACAACTATGATATTCTCCTCAATGTACAAGAACAAGGTGATGGGAACACAGCATTCTAAGGCAATAATTCCATCAGTATTTGGATTTCCAAGACACGGTAATGGTCGTGATAGAAGATAGGTAACCTTTTTACTCACTTCTAACATTATAGAAGTATCTATTATATTTGTCAATTCTGTGAGTTAAAAATTAAAATTTCATATTTACAGGGGTGTGAAATTTCCTGAATTATAGTAGTTTCATTTAAATAACCCAAAATTATAATAGTGATTAAAAAAGAAAGCTAGAATGCTCGGTAAGGCAATCTAACAAAATAAAACCTTGAAGAAAATCATGTGGCGTCAGCATACTGGCATCACCTAAAATAGCAAGCCACTGTACAAAGGAATAAGTAAAAAAAAATAGTAGTGTGCAAAACTTTGGAATTTTGATGTTGTTTGGTAATAATGTCGATTGGATTTCCGTTTTGCATATAATATCTGGCACTTCAAAATAATAATGCCTAAACCAACAGTGTAAACTTACAAGGTAAACAAATCCTTCAGATGCATTTACAATTGATTTCATTCTTTCAGTCGGGGTAGTAGGTGTCGTTAGAAGCACCTGCAATATAACAAGTACAACTTTAAGAAGGTGAGCAAGATTAAAGGCAAATTTTCACTTTATCATTGCTCGACAACCATTTTTTCTTAGATCAGTTATTCATGGTGCACAAACAACAAAATCCGGGAAGAAAGTTGATAAACATGTGAGAAAAAATTGGGTTTCCCAAGGTTGCTGATGGAAGAATTTGGAACTCAAACGCAAATTCTGTAATAATTTCAAACTCACAAGCACTTAACAAAACAATTTTCAGTCATTCCCACCAACGTCAGTATTATGATATTACTTATTCCATGACTGAAACTGCTTAGTGGGAGATGATTTATAAGGGGAAACACTGCCTTTAAAATAATTAAGTTCAAGAAACAAAAATAAGAAAAACAAGTATATATGAACCATAAACTCAGATCCAATAGAACAATTATGCACCTCAACTGTTGGGCCAGATGAAATTCACATGCAATTTCACAAGTTCCTGAAAATGGACATATCAAGTAGAAGTAATCTAAACCAAGGATGCTATATATTAACTGGAAAGGGACCCTTCCATTCCGAGTGTTTTGTATTGGATCAGTCCTTCTGTAACCATTCTTTCATCGCAGGGACCTCATATATATCATCCAGAGAAGTTCTAATTTTTTTTACAAAATGTAAGCATACAGGTTATTAAAGTAGTGAAGAGGGACCTACTAACTCAATATTATACTTGGCAGCTTCACTCCTTAAGACATCAGTTTCCTCTAAAGGAACATCAGGAACCACAAGACCTGTAAAATGATGATATTTCCCTTGCATTAGATGAGCAAATAATAGACAAGGAAACAAATTCATCACATATTTGCTTGTTATATGAACTGAAAAGCTAAACACCCCGGATATCCAGGAAAATAAAATGCTGTGGAGGAAAAGAAAATGGAAAATTTGTCCATCTTGTGGTAGTCAAGAGAAATTTGTAATGCTATGACAGAACAAAACATTTACGAGGGTTTCGTTCAAGAAGAAGATCTACCGGAGGACCCAAAAAGCTACTCAAATAGTTAAAAAATTACCATGCACGCCAGCATCCTTTACAATAGACATAAACTTCTCAACTCCACGCTTCAGAATTGGATTGTAATATGTAAACAGAGCAACTGGACAAGATAACTGAGGCACTACCTATAAAGGAAACACAGGAATTAAAAATAAGTTGTGGCAATTACAGAGTTGAAATGTAAAAGAGTTAGCACACAAGTTCTCCTGATCAATTAGGATCTGTTTGGTTCAAGTAAAAGAGTTAACCTTTTATTTGGATAACATAATTAAAGGGAAGGGAATGATAAAAGATTATCAGGGAACACACAGTACAAATAATATATCATAAAGTAACAACACTATGAGGTAATGCATTTCTGAAAATAATTTGACCCTTAGATACCAGAAAACCGAAAAGCCTATAACTCCATTATGACAAATATGTGTGCGTGTATGAAAATATTTTTAAGGGAAAAATCAAGATAAAAAGAGTTGAATATTTGTAATCGAAAAAATTGAAAGATTTATCAAGGATGTACTTGGTAGAACACCTTAACTATTGCATGAGCCATAATCAAGTTAGTAGCATAACATAAAAACAGTATATCTTTGAAATATTTGTTTTGACTTTAAAGAAATGCTGTAAGGATAGCCACAAAGATTGCAGACTATTCGTAGTGTTCTAACTACTCAGATATAACAAGAATCTGATGGTAAAATGAACGAAGTAATATTTTCTTGAGTTTCAGATAGTCTACTAAAAGCATGGAATGCCAAAATGCATAAAAGACACCAATACATGACTTAAAAATATGCTTGTATTAGATTAATTGGCATTTCCATGGTTATGTATAATTGCATAAAACAGGAAAAATGAGGAAGAGATACAGAGAGAAATAGAAATATGTCAGATTGGTGATACCTCCTTCAGCATTGAAATCACTCCATTAAAATTTGTCCCTTTTTCTAGAGCACGTGTAGCAGCAGCCTAATAAATATAAAATATGCATTTAACATTTAGATTCCAGCTTTAATATACAAATGCAATGGAAATAACTGCAGGGAAGTAGAACCTGAATAACGGGCCCATCTGCTAAAGGATCAGAATAGGGCAAGCCCAATTCAATTAGATCTGAGCCAGAAGAATCAAGAACCTTCAAGGCTTTCGAAGTGGTTATCAAATCAGGATCACCAGCTGTGATAAATGGTATAAGTGCAACCTGTAGCACAGGAAAAAGAACACTTAGGGTACACTTCAAAGAGTAACACCAGATTTTCATAAAAATGTGAAGTTGATCTTCTAACCATAGAGTACACTTATCAATACTAAGTAACAACACGGACAAATACCATCATATGAATATTCACCCTGAACAATCAACATAGGACCAGTGAGAAATCAATTGTTTATTTGATAAAATAGAAATAGTCGGAACTCCAGTGCTGATGATGTAACATGCAGACCAGGCATTTATCATTCTATTACTCAGCAAATTATAGGCATGTACACCATCTTTAAGGATTGAGATAAATTCCACAGGGGTGGAGCAAATATAAGTAATGAAACATCATTTTGGATGCAAAATGTGGAAAACTCTAAGAACACAGAACAGATGTACTGTATACACACAGATAAGCACAATTAGAACTCTTTGCTTGATATAAATAACATATCTAAATGAATCTCGACATCTCAAAATACTTTTTTTAGAAAAAAAAACAATGGTAGAATCTAAGCATTAAGGTAAAGGTGCAGTGTAGCCCCATTGCATCCCTTTACAAGTAGGAATCTTCTTTTTTTCTCCAACAAGTCAACGACCATAAAAAAATTCGGTTTACCCAGGAACCAACTTCAAAAATTCAATCTTTTACAATCAAACTTTAGGAATCAACCATCCAAGATCTCACCTAATAAGAAAAAAACACAAATAGCATAGAGGTATCCCCAAAAGGTAGAGAACAAAGACCACACTATCCAGCAACATAATAGTAAAAACTAGCAAAGCACAAGCTAGCAAACATGACATGTACCACGCAATAGAATGACCATCTAAACAAGAGAGTGGGAGCAAGAAGGAATCCCCCACCTTCCCTTGTTCCTTCAAGCGGGAGAAGGTCTCGGAGATGCCGAGCGCCGGGGCGACGGCGAGGGAGGCCATTGGGGAGGAGGACCTCGTCGGAGAGAATGGCTTGTAGGAGGACGGCGAAGGAGACGAGAAGCGCTGGGGGTTGCGGAGGAGCAGCGGAGAGAAGGAGACCTTCGAAGCCACGGCCATAGCCGTCGTTCGCACCCTTTGAGACCTGGAAGAAGCGGGTGGGAATTTTGGGCAAAGGTTTGGGGTTGGTTTTCTGGGCTTTTTAGCTTTTCCTTTTAAAATGCAAGCTTATGATTTCTAAATCTTTCGCACATTTAATTCTAATTGTCTTTCCTTATATTGACTTGTGTGTAATTGAAAAAAAAAACATTTTTCCCATTTTGAAGAATGAAATATTATTTTAGAAATATTATAAATAATTTGGATTTGGACGTAATATCTCAGCTCTAGACAAGTTTTTTCCCTAATATTGAAAATAACAACTTACCACGGGAATGTGAAAATTGCAATTTATAGCAAGGCTTGGAAGGGTTACGAAGAGCCCATTTGATAACTAATAAAAATATAAGCATAAGTGATTAAAGGTCTATTTGGCTTAGTTGATAAAAAATATTTGATAAGCACTAATATTGATAAACATTTTAAGTGTTGATACTTATTTAAAAATATAAGTAATTACATATTTGGATAAAAGTATTGATAATATCAATAAGTAGTTATAATATTTGTTAAAATAAATATTAACTAATATACACTTAAAGTTATACGATAATAATATTAAAAAATATGGATAAAAGAATAATATAGTTGGTTAAAACTAATAAGTCAATAATATTAAAAATAAGCATAGAAGACCTTGCTTATTTTTTTTCGACTTATAAGTAGTTACCTAACAACTTATAAGTATATTTTTTTAGTTACCAAACATGAAGATTTTCTAAAATTTACTTTTTAACCTATTTATAAGTTTAGCCAAACAGACTTTAAGACTTTAAGTGTTGACAAGAATTTAATTCTTAAATTTATTTTAAAAAATAAATAGTTTGTATAAAAGTGCTAATAGTAATCATAAGTAATTGTAATATTTGTTTATAAAAATACTGACTATAATATTCTTAAAGTTAAAATTTAATTAAAATATACTAAATAACTTAAATAAACTTTTTAATAACTAATTAAATATTATATTTGTAATTCCTAAGTTTTTATTTATTTTGGATTTTAGATTTTTTTATTTATTTTATATTTTGTAAGAAACGAAATGAGGAAAAAGAAGCTAAAATAAAAAATACAAAAGGAAGAAATATTATGTAATGATATTATTTAAAAGAATAAATATAAAAGAGTAATGCAGCTGATTAAATAAAATAAGTTAACTATCTTATAAAATAAGTAGTGTCCTTTTCAACTTATGAATTATTGTGGTAATAACTTATAAGTTCAATATTTTTTATCAAACATGAAGATTCTTCAAAACTTAACTATAATCATTTTAGCCTACTTATAAGCTAAGCCAAATATCTCTAACTTTGAAAAAATATATAATTTATTTTAGAAACTTGCATTTGTTAGTGATAAAAATGACAAATGGTTTTTTTTTATTTCCAGCATAAATAAATTAAATGTAGAGCTATAGTCCAAGCCCAAGACAAATTCAGCCAAAATTCATTTAATGTGTTTCATACAGCAACTTTTATCACCAAGGCTGCAATTTGACGAAAAGATAAAGTTCTTTTTATATTAAACAACTTATTTTCCAATTCATGCATATTTTTTGTAGAAAAATATACTTTTTATCATGATTGTTTCACTTTTACCCATTATTAACTTTTCTTTTGTTTTATCATTTATAAAAGTTACTCGTTTTCCTTTATTATCCAATCGATAAGATAAATATAAATACTCAATAACGGACTCATAATGAAATTTAGAGGGGCCAAACTGTATAAATATTTTATGTTTTATATTTTTTTCTCCAATTTATTGTTTTACACATATAGTATTTATATTAGTAGTCTAAACATTTTGAGAGACCAAGACTCTCCTCCCAAACGCCGATGGTCCATCCCTGCAAATATCCGAATTATATGATAATAGAACATATGTTTTATGTTTTCTCTAATATTCCTACTATCAACTGTATTTTAGAAATTTTCATTTTTGTAAATGATGTATATGTAAACGTAATTAGATATATGTAAATAAATAAAATAAGAAGAATTTACTAGTTTACTCAAGCGAATATATCTTTTGTTTAGTTATAAATGTAAAAAAGTATATTTTAGAGAATTAGATACTTGCCGATCTCATCAAATAAAGTCATACAAACATATATATGAACTTAACATTATTATTCTAATGCTCTCAAAATTACACATCGTCATCTGACATACATTTCATTAAAATTAACAATTCAAACTAATTTTGTTTAAAAAAAGTTCTAATAAATGACCATAAGCAAATACTATACATATATATACATGAGACTAGTCATAGTTTATCTTTCTCTATTATATGATGATTAAGACTCTATTAGGATTCAATTTCATGTGTAGCGCAAACAATCATAAGTATCATCATCGACTCCTACTAAGCATCTTGATTACTTATAGAACTGAATTCGCAGAAGAGCAGTATTCGTGAGTTATGATGCCTAGTACACAAAAATCATAAAAAAAATTCAAGTAAAAGAATATAATTTGATAATTATCAATTTAAAAAAAAAACAATAAGACAATACATTGCCTAAGTGTTCTCAATTTTTGTATTGATTTGTAACATTTTTTTTAGTATCTTCATACATTGATAACAAAAATATCAATTATATCTCATTTTGAAATATATTCATATCTTTCTCATTCAATATATTCAAGTTACCCCTTTTATTATTTTTCTATTTATCTTGTCTTAAGTGAAAACAATCATTGCAATCAATTTGATTTATCAATGCATTGAAGGTTCAGATTGTTTTCGATGTCCATATAGTTGGCTAGGCCCTCTTTCTGACCCTAGTAAATCTCTTTGAAATAATAGTTTTCGAAGAAACTCAATTACCCCAAGTTTGAGGTTCGTGTTAACAATAGTGGTAAATCCCTCAATTCATTAGGGGTTATCCTCTTCATACATAAGTTCAATTACAACCATTATAATTTTTAAGTCATATTATTAGTTGGCTAGGTTTTTGTTTAAGGTCGTTTAAACCTACACCGTTCATCAAATTATTTTTAGTCAATCAATACAATTAAATCACATAAAAAAACACGATGTAAAATCAATGTTTCTGGAGATAACCAGCCCGCGTTGCCCTCTTTGTATGTTGTTTCTAATTGAACTTGGACAGAATTTTGCTGAACACGGCCTGGGTTGCCAAGCACGCGGTTCGCGACACATTAGTGTTTATTTCAACCTGATACGACTTAAGAACATGGACCACGTTGAAGGATGACACATTCCATTTTAGACTTAGGGTTTCTCCGAAGCTTTGGGGGATACGACATGTTCTAGGGTTAGTATCTTCTTTGTTATGTTAATTGGAAAAATACAACACATGCTGGAGTACGACGTGGTCTGTGTCTTGGCTTATTCTTGTACGTGAAACGATCGGCGTCGAGGGTGATGCGACCTTAGTCCGTCGAACATGTATTGTGTCTAGAAAGGACGCGGCCCGTGTTTGAGAATACGGTAGTGTCAAATTTTAAATATAATTTCTATAATGGAACATCCTGAAAAAAATCATAAATCCAAGAAGAGAGTAATTATTATGACGCAAATCAATATTAATTATCTTTCTATTGCATATCAAAGGTTTTTAATTATGGTCTTAATTACATATCTTTTTCAGAAAGTACTATCTCCTATATGCGCTCAATGTCGTTCTTCTTGTTCCACCTTCGTATGGTGTAGTCTTCTCTCTCCTCCACATGTCGTCGATCTCCGTCCAAATCTCCTAGCACGATTTCCTAGCATAAAGACAAAAGAATTCCTTGGATAGGTAACCAAGGTAAAATCCTTGGTAAAGGTAATCCTAAACCTGCAATGTAGGTGTAGAGTATGCATGATTGATAGAAAATGTAAATACAACTTACTGAATAGCAATCAACTATAGGACAAAAATTGTATTGCTAGGTGCAGTCTAAACAAATGCTTATCATGTGTTCTAAACTAGAAATCTAGCATATAAGATCAAGGCATCATGATGTGAATGTGTTATTGATTTGATGATTTGTCTTATCTCGAATGTTTAAACATATGCATGATAACTAGTATGTTGATTAGCTACTGCAAATAGAATTT